>JAHPZR010041863.1:0-37457 GCA_019787425.1 Platygyra sinensis | reverse complement strand
GTAAGATCAGAGCACGTTAAATTCTTACTCTTAATGCGATCAAATATTACACCAAGTTTAGGTCCGTTCTGTTGCCAGCCTAGCGCACTGAAGCTTTAGGACTGTTTTTTTACAATACTGAGGGCGTAAAAAAAACGGTCCGTGATATTGGCTTGCGATAATAAACCTTTCAGTAAGATTAGAGCACGTTAAATTCTTACTTTTAATGGCATGAAATAATACACAAGTCAAGGACCGTTCTGTCGCCAGCCTTGCGCACTAAAGCTTTAAGACCGTTTTTTTTACAGTACTGAGGCCGTAAAAAAAACGGTCCGTGATATTCGCTCGCAATAATTAAATCTTTCAATAAGATCAGAGCACGTTAAATTCTCACTCTTAATGCAATGAAATAATACACTAAGTCTAGGACCGTTCTGTCACCAGCCTAGCGCACTGAAGCTTCAAGGACCGTTTTTTACAATACCAAGGTCGTAAAAAAACGGTCCGTGATATTCGCTCGCAATAATTAAATCTTTCAGTGAGATCAGAGCACGTTAAATTCTTACTTTTAATACAATCAAATAATGCACCAAGTCTAAGACCGTTCTCTTGCCAGCCTAGCGTACTGAAGCTTCAAAGACCGCTTTTTTTACAATACCGAGGTCGTAAAAAAACGGTCCGTGATATTCGCTCGCAATAATTAAATCTTTCAGTGAGATCAGAGCACGTTAAATTCTTACTTTTAATGCAATCAAATAATGCACCAAGTCTAAGACCGTTCTCTTGCCAGCCTAGCGCACTGAAGCTTCAAAGACCGTTTTTTTACAATACCGAGGTCGTAAAAAAACGGTCCGTGATATTCGCTCGCAATAATTAAATCTTTCAGTGAGATCAGAGCACGTTAAATTCTTACTTTAATGCAATCAAATAATGCATCAAGTCTAAGACCGTTCTCTTGCCAGCCTAGCGCACTGAAGCTTCAAGGACCGTTTTTTTACAATACCGAGGTCGTAAAAAACGGTCCGTGATATTCGCTCGCAATACTTAAATCTTTCAGTAAGATTAGAGCACGTTAAATTCTTACACTTAATGCAATTAAATAATGCACCAAGTCTGGGAACGTTCTGTTGCCAGCCTAGCGCACTGAAGCTTTAGGACCGATTTTTTACAATACTGAGACCGTAAAAAAACGGTCCGTAAAATTTTCTCGCAATAATTAAATCTTTCAATTAAGATCAGAGCACGTTAAATTGTTACTATTAGTGGAATGAAATAATGCACCAAGTCTAAGACCGTTCTGTTGCCAGCTTAGCGCACTGAAGCTTCTAGGACCGTTATTTTACAATACCAAGGTCGTAAAAAAACGGTCCGTGATATTCGCTCGCAATAATTAAATCTTTCAGTAAGATAAGAGCACGTTAAATTCTTACTCTTAATGCAATCAAATAATACACTAAGTCTGGGAACGTTCTGTTGCCAGTCTGGCCCACTGAAGCTTTAGGACTGATTTTTTACAATACTGAGATGGTAAAAAACGGTTCGTAAAATTCGTACGCAATAATTAAATGTTTCAATTAAGATCAGAGTACATTAATTTGTTGCTATCAGTGCAATAAAATAATACACCAAGTTTGGGAACCTTCTGTCACGCCGAGCTTAGCGCACGGATGGCCTCGGTCTGTTTTCTTACACAGTTGAGGCCGTAAAAAAACGGTCCGTGCATGTTGCTAAAAAGAATTAGCTCTTTCGCTAAAGAACAGAGTACGTAAATTTGTTACGATTAGTACAATAAAATATTACGCCACGTTTAAGATCCTTCCGTCTCAAGCTCAACGCACCGAACCACTCGGACTGTTTTTTTATAAGTCTGCAGCTGTAACAACAAGAGTCCGTGACATTTCCCAAAATAGAAACTTTTTAAAAAAGCGAGGACATTTCAAGGTCAGCATTAAAACATTGGAAAAAAAGATCTCAGATCTTTTCGTTTCAAGCTCGGGGCACAAGAGTTCTTGCACCGTTTTCTTACAGGACCCGGCGTAGCAGCAAACTAGGGAAAATACGGTCGATTACAAACGCTCGCAGAACTAGGTCTTTCGATAACAAACTGTATATCTTACATTGTTGATCATGACATTTAACCTTGATATCGATCCTTGGCAGTTTTCATATTCCAGTTAGAATCTTTATACTTATATAGTAGTAAAAAAGCTGTTTCCTTACGTAAAAAAAACGTTTTTTTACATAAAAAAGCAGCTTTTTTATTGTAAAAAGACAGCTTTTTACGGGTACCGTTTTTTTATGCAACATATATATATATATATATATATATATATATATATATATATATATATATATATATATATATATATATATTATATATATATATTTGAATGAAGAAGCTGGAAATCCAACGATGTAGTCACAAGTTAGTAGGATCCAAAGGATACACAACAATTTGCTATATTAATTAAGTAGTTTTAATGAAGAAATAGCGACAGCGAACTACTAACTGATCCCTTTTGAATGAAAACGCCGGGGAACCCCGCGGCTAACCACTAACTTCACTGATTGCTCTGTTGCCAGCAGGGTTGTCGTGATGGTGCAGTGGTAGCACACCCGACTAGTAACCAGGGGGACGCGAGTTCCATTCCCACTCATGGCACATATATGTTTTTTCATTCAAAAGGGATCAGTTAGTAGTTCGCTGTCGCTATTACTTCATTCAAACTATATATATATATATATATATATATATATATATATATATATATATATATATATATATATATATATATATATATACAGTTAAGTAGATCCCTTGAGCCAACAACGTATCACCCCCAGGAGGATCGCAAATGGATTCACAGTCCAAGTTGAGGAGAAATTATGAGTAAGTTAAGAAAAACTCAACACTGGACAACTTCTGAGGAAATTCGAAAAACTGTAATTGCCCTGAGCGGGATTTGAAACCACGTCCCCCTGATCACTAGTCGGGTGTGATGACCACTACACTATCAGGACAACCATGCTGGCAACATGGCTGATTAATCATTTAATGTGTGGCATTTTTCGTGGTACTCCCTGCGGGCCAGTTTTTCTATGTGATAACGCTGGATCAACATGTGATTCACAGGCGGACAAGGGTAGTCAATGTAAATAATCAGTTAAGTAGATCCCTTGAGCCAACAACGTATCACCCCCAGGAGGATCGCAAATGGATTCACTGATTATTTACATTGACTACCCTTGTCCGCCTGTGAATCACATGTTGATCCAGCGTTATCACATAGAAAAACTGGCCCGCAGGGAGTACCACGAAAAATGCCACACATTAAATGATTAATCAGCCATGTTGCCAGCATGGTTGTCCTGATAGTGTAGTGGTCATCACACCCGACTAGTGATCAGGGGGACGTGGGTTCAAATCCCGCTCAGGGCAATTACAGTTTTTCGAATTTCCTCAGAAGTTGTCCAGTGTTGAGTTTCTCTTAACTTACTCATAATTTCTCCTCAACTTGGACTGTGAATCCATTTGCGATCCTCCTGGGGGTGAAATTGAAAACAATACATACTGGGCGTATGAAATGAAATGAAATGAAATGAGCTTATATCGTGCTGTAGACACTCTAGGAAGTTTTTGTTGAAAAATGTCATCACTTAATTAGCCGTAGCAACCCGCTAGACACGCCACGCGCCACGCCCAGTATGTATTGTTTTCAATTTTTCATATATCTCTGATTGTAACCGTTTTTCTGGCAGTCGCCTGATGATTGCTTCCAACGAAGCATGAAACTCTGAGTAGCGATTAAATGTCTTGGACCAAATAATCCAGCTCTTCGATTATTATTATTATTATTATTATATATATATATATATATATATATATATATATATATATATATATATATATATATATATATATATATACCTTATGATGTCCAAGTTTATCCTACGAAGAGTGCTCTACACCCACAAGTGGGGGAGCGTTACAATAGTTCAATGAATGGGACTAGTCGTTTGACATTTGCCTACAGGCCTGTTTCGTGGAGGCTTTAGGCTTCCACTCTTCAGGGCATTTTAATTAAACTGTGAGATGCCTGCAGTATTTATAAATGGTCATCTTTCCACATGCGTGCGTACAAAAAATTCACGAGGTCATTAGTGTAAGTGTCCACAAACACGCTATCACAAGCATTCACAAGATCGCTATCATAAGCATTTACAAGATCGTTCGTGCGTAGCGTAACTTAAATGCTTGTTATCACACTATCCGTTCTTTATAAGAAATTTTCTTGCGTGCCTACATGTGCTAATCAATTCTGATCTTTTGTTCAGGGATGCAAGATCGCTGTGACAGATAATAAAGAACTTTTCTAAGTTACACAGATTGCATGTTTTTGTTACGTTCGTATACGCTCTCGCCTTTCCCAGGATCTTCCATGTTACTTGATAGTTAGCTCCTTCTTCCTTTAGATGCCATATGTGTTTACTCAGCTCGGTTTGATTCCGTTGGTTTTCCTTGACAAATGATTGTTTGTGATTTGCGAGTCTGGCCTTGAAAGTGGTGTCAGTGAGCCCTACGTATGTTTGTATGCTTTCGTTGTTGCCCGATGTGACGGTTGCTTGGTAAACGATACCCTTGGCTAGGCACTGATTGGCTTTATCAGATTCTTGTTGTGCGCGCTAATAATTGATTTCACGTTGGGCATGCAGCTGTATGACAGCTTAAGGGTGTAGCTACTGCGACAAAGGTCAACCTTCGGAGAAACACGCAATCAGTACTGGAGTGGTTTAACGGAATTAAGGAGAAGCAAACAGCACAATTCATATGCTTCGATATCGTGGACTTTTATCCATCAATCACCGAAAAGCTCCTAGCCGAAGCGATTGAGTTCGCCGCGAACTACACGAACATTCCACCAGAGGAAATAAACATAATTACGCATGCAAAACAAAACCTGCTTTACAGTGGAGAAACCCCTTGGGTAAAGAAAAGTGGCTTATTTGATGTGACCATGGGCTCCTACGATGGCGCCGAAACATGTGAGCTTATAGTTGTCTACATGCTAACACATTTGAAACCCATCTGCGGCAACGATATTGGACTGTATAGAGATGATGGTCTAGCTGTCTCTCATGATACTCCACAAATGGTCGAAACAGCAAAGAAGAAAATATGCACCGTGTTCAGTGAGAAAGGATTGAAAATAACCATCGAAGCGAACAAGAAAGTAATCAATTATCTGGACGTGACACTGAACCTCAACAATGGCAAACACCAACCGTACATGAAACCTGGTAACACACCCTCATACGTCCACGCAAAGAGTAACCACCCTCCCGAAATACTGAAACGTATCCCAGAAAGCATAAACCAAAGGCTGTCAGACATATCATCCGATGAAAGGGAATTCAACAATGCAGCTCCACCATTCCAAGCGGCCCTGATAAAAAGTGGCTACGAGTACAAGCTACACTTCGCCCCGAAAGATCGAAGAAATAAAAGACGGCGAAAACGAACTAGAAACATCACCTGGTTCAACCCTCCATTTGACGCCAAAGTAAAAACCAACCTAGGAAGAGAGTTTCTGAAAATCGTGAGGGAATGTTTCCCTAGGCGCCACACCCTGCACGCCATATTCAATCGCAACACCCTTAAGCTGTCATACAGCTGCATGCCCAACGTGAAATCAATTATTAGCGCGCACAACAAGAATCTGATAAAGCCAAACACAGAAGACCCCAGCCAAAACCTGTGCAATTGTAGAAAGAAGGCAGAGTGCCCTTTAGACAATCAGTGCCTAGCCAAGGGTATCGTTTACCAAGCAACCGTCACATCGGGCAACAACGAAAGCATACAAACATACGTAGGGCTCACTGACACCACTGTCAAGGCCAGACTCGCAAATCACAAACAATCATTTATCAAGGAAAACCAACGGAATCAAACCGAGCTGAGTAAACACATATGGCATTTAAAGGAAGAAGGAGCTAACTATCAAGTAACATGGAAGATCCTGGGAAAGGCGAGAGCGTATACGAACGTAACAAAAACATGCAATCTGTGTAACTTAGAAAAGTTCTTTATTATCTGTCACAGCGATCTTGCATCCCTGAACAAAAGATCAGAATTGATTAGCACATGTAGGCACGCAAGAAAATTTCTCATAAAGAACGGATAGTGTGATAACAAGCATTTAAGTTACGCTACGCACGAACAATCTTGTAAATGCTTATGATAGCGATCTTGTGAATGCTTGTGATAGCGTGTTTGTGGACACTTACACTAATGACCTCGTGGATTTTTTGTACGCACGCATGTGGAAAGATGACCATTTATAAATACTGCAGGCATCTCACAGTTTAATTGAAATGCCTTGAAGAGTGGAAGCCTAAAGCCTCCACGAAACAGGCCTGTAGGCAAATGTCAAACGACTAGTCCCATTCATTGAACTATTATATATATATATATATATATATAAAGAAAACAAATATATTTCATTTATTAATTATCAACCAATAGAAGGAACAGAATATCGCAAAGACAAAAGACTTACTACATACATTGTCTTGTTATCGTTATACAATAATAATATCAAGGACACTCAAGGTCTCTGGTAATCATGTCAAGATGTCAAGTTCGCGCGCGTTGGGTTGCTTCCCGTCCGTGAAGAAGAAAAACATGACTTCCATAGTTTTTGTTGTTGTTGTTGTTGTTATTGTTTTTTCTTTGTTCTGCGATGTATAACAAAACAATTATTAGATTTGGTTTTTGTAATATGCAGAATAATCAAGGTCTACTAAGAGTTATCAGTCATGGCCTTCGGTCCGGCTGATAACCATTACTTGACTTTAATTATTCTCGATATCACAAGAAACTCATCCAGTAACTGTTTATTATTTGTAACCAGATAACTTTGCTACACGAAAATGTCTATAACCTCCCGTGTTATTTACCTCTTTCGTTCTGAGATTATATTACTTACTGTTAGGCGTTGAGCTGGTTGCTACTTGAGTGCCTGCAAGTTAATCAAACGAAGACTGAGTTCTGTCGAGAATTAAAATAAATTTCGGTATTATCCACCTATAGTTGTAAAATCACTGTAAAGTTGGTGAACAGAACGCAACCTCGTCAGTGTTTTGTTGCTTCGGGCTTCTCTTCAACAAGGTGAACAAACAGTAAACGAAACGACTGAAACATTGACAGTGCTTTAGGAGGTATTTTAGAGGGTAATTGAGTAAACAAGGCCAGTATTAAAGTTTAAACCAGCGCCGAACCTATTGACACTTAAAAAGTGCGAACACAAACTATGCAATTTTACAATTAAATGTGTGGCGCTTAAAACTTCTACAATAAATAGCAGGGGCTGTTACAAAGCTGAAGAGTTTGTTGGATCTCATATCAAAAGAGCATGGTGTTTAGATATTAGTTTCAGCAATAATGAACACACAGCCTTATGTTTCGCCCTTTCTAGCAAAAAAAGTACAAACGCAATGTAATTTACCTACGTCATTCCGTCAAATGTCATTAAATTCGACTATTGCGATTTAAAATGCCATATTTCGTTGCTTCATGACGACAACACGATTGGCAGATTCGCAATTGTTCTTTCTGGAGCTCCAGGAAAATATCCGTTTCTTTGCCATAACAGTGTTTTTCTCCTTTTAAAATGCATCATCTCCCCCTATCTCCTCACAACAAGAGTGCAGTTAAAATTTGGCTCGTGATAGAAACACACGTAAGCGTGAGGACTTTGAGATTGGCTGCGTATTGAAATACAATATTCCCTGCATGACATTTTTGCTCACTTGCTATAATAACTAGTTGTGGGCTTAAGCACTAGTTAATCGTTTAATTACGGAACTCATGATTGGCCCTATAGACACAAGAGATCATCACATAAGAAAACCCATTTTTATTGCGGATTATAAAAAAAAAAAAAAGAGCGCGTCTTAATTTATGACTGGTCAGTAAAAAAACGGTTAAATTTTGGCGTGTTCTTTATATATTGTAATTCAGGCGCCATACTTGCCACCTAATGATTACTAAGCCGGGCTTTATAAGCTGCACATTTCAATTGGCGTTCTGCACGCCCTTTGTGTTGCTTCCCGGCAGAAAAGAAGAAAAACATGACTTCCAGATGTTTTTGTTTCGTTGAATGTATAACAAAACAATTATTAGATTCGGTTTTTGTAATATCTAGTAACTGTTTACTAATTGTACCCAGATAACTTTGCTACACGAATATGTAAAAATTTATCTGGGTAGCAGATACCTGCAACTATTATACATTGAACTCTCTAACTCTTTTCTGATTGGCTGAAAGCGTACAGTCAAATTTGGAAATCAGCGCCCGTGACGTCATAACGGCAGATTTTAAAATAATAATGACACGCACGCTGAAGGTCTCGTGTAATCATGTCAAGTTCGCGCGCTTTGTGTTGCTTCCCGTCAGTGAAGAAGAAAAACATGACTTTTTATATTCGTTCAATGTATAACAAAACAATTATTCCATTCGGTTTTTGTAACATCCAGAATAATCAAGGTCTAGGTAAGGGTTATTAGCCACAGCCTTCGGCTCCGGCTGATAACCCTTACCGTGACCTTAATTGTTCTGGGTATCACAAGAAACTCATCCAGTAACTGTTTATTATTTGTAACCAGATACATTTGCCTCACGAAAATGTCTATAACCTCCCGTGTTATTTACATCTTTCGTTCTGAGATTACTTACTGTTAGGCTTTGAGCTGGTTGTTACTGGATTGCCTGCAAGTTAATCAAACGAAAACTGAGTTCTGTTGAGAATTAAAATCAATATTGTCTCGGTAACACCTACCTATAATTGTAAATTTACTGTAAAGTTGGTGAACACAACGCAGCCTCGTCAGCGTTTTGCTGCTCCGGGCTTCTTTTTAACAGGATGAACGAGCAGTGAACGAAACGATTGAAACACTGACAGTGATTTAGTAGGTATTTTAGGGGGTCATTGAGTAAACAAGGCCAGTATTAAAGTTTAAACCAGCGCCTAACCTATTGACACTTAAAAAATGCGAACGCAAACTAAGCAATTTCACAGTATAGGACGTTCGCGCTCATTGCTACTGCGCATCTCTAGTGCGCACCCTATTCTTTGGTCACACGCATGCCACGTCATTTTCAAGCGCGCGCACCGAGTCCACAATTTAACACGTTATAGACCTGATGACCTCTGCGTTAACTTTGTGGGCGAATATTTTTGTTAGATGCTCGGTGACCGCCACTTTTTTTCGGGAGATCACTTCCTTTCCTGTTTCTTTCCATTATACTAAAAAAACAAAAGAAAAAAAAATGTACGTGGAAAGTTTTAATTATTTCCCATATACTATTCAAATAGAGTCGAATTGATACATGGATAGAAGTGTGTGTAACTTCAAGGCTAATTCTAGCTGATTTGAGACATATGTAGCAAATATCTATCAAATAGGCCTATATATGCTGTCTTTAACACACATAAAGTAGATATGATCCTTTAACTTAAAAATATGCCAATAGTAATGAATCCAGCTAGAATCGCCTTTATTGACTGGAAATCCTAGAAATGCTATGGTCTGAGTTACGCCATATCTGCAAAACGAGTTCGGTGATCCCCGATTTTTTATTTTTTTTTTATTTTTACGTTTTTAATCTAATCCTGTCGTTTTCGACGTACCTGCAGTCAAAGTTTTAATGATGGTTTATAAAATAGACAGGCCAAACACGACTCCCATTGGTCCATTGGTTTTATCGTTGACCTTCAGAGTTTGGCTCTGACGAGTATATCTTTTAACGACCTCCCTTTTCTGTATGAAAGGATTGGAGGGTCTTTAAATATATCTCTAAGCACAGGTTGATTCTTTACAAGGTGCCACTTTTCCATTAGAATATTCTTAAGATTAGGCACAGAAGGGCGATATTCTGTAACAAACGGTAAAATTCTTTTGTGCGTCTTTTGTTTATTTTGTAGCGCCGACGATCTTTCGCTAAATTTAACTTCTGAAAGAATCTTCTCCGAAAGGTTATCTGGATAACCTCTCGCTCGTAATTTTCGTTTGAATTGCTTAATGTTCTCTTCAAAAGTTTCCTCTGAAGAGTTAGTTCTCAGAAGTCTTAAAGCTTCGCCTTTAATGAAGCCTTTCCTGACGCCCGGTGGGTGACAGGAGGAATATTCTGTGTACTGGAAAGATTCTGTCGGTTTGAAATGTGTTCGCACATCAAGGATAGATTCGCTCTCGAATCTGTAGCCCTTATAAACACATGTATCCAGAAAAGCAATTTCTGTTTCTGAAATCTCAGCCGTAAATTTTATGGTCGGATGGTGGTTGTTAGCTAGTTCTATGAACGAGCCTATGTCTTTTTTGTCTATATTCCATAGGGAAAATATATCGTCAATATATCTTTTCCAGACCAGTGGTTTGTTAGGGCTTAGGCGAATGATTTCTCTCTCTATCGCGTTCATGAAGATATTGGCAAAAGCCACTGCCATTTTTGTGCCCATAGCTGTACCTTGTGTCTGGAGATAGTGTTTCCCATTAAATTGGAAAGAGTTTTCTTTTAATATGAGTTGAAGCATTTCTCTGATGAAGCGAGTAGGAACGGGAGGGCTATTTTCATAGAATGTTTCGTATGCATTGCACACAGTGGTTATCCCTTCCTCCTGTGGAATGTTGGTATATAGGCTTGTAACGTCCATTGAGACTAGGACTGTGTGTTCTTCGACCTTTGTTTTTTCTATGAAGTTAATAAAATCTGTTGTATCTTTAAGATACGACTGTTGTGCTTTAGCGATAGGCTGAAGGAGATAGTCTACAAAAGATGATATTCGTTCTGTCGGGCCTTCACAGCCCGAAATGATGGGTCTTCCAACTGGATTTGGCTTGTGAATCTTTGTAAGTGTGTAGAAAACTGGAATACGAGGCGGGTTTTGTGTGAGTGATAGCCATTTCTCTGTCATTGCATCAATATGTTTGCCATGGTGTAGTGATCTTATGAGTTGCGTGACTCTCTTATAGGTTTCAGATACCATGGGTGATGAAAGGGCTTTGTAGTTTTCTTCAACATCTAGTTGTATCTGCCCCTCATGAATTTTGTCTTCTTTGTTCATAATGACAGTAGATGTGCCTTTGTCTGCCTTTTTTATGTTAATGTTTGGGTTCTGTTTCAATTCTTTAATTGCTAGATATTCTTTGGTTGGCAGGTTGCTTTTAGGCTTAGATATTTGTATCTCCGCCAGTTGAGTTTTGACCTCTTCTAGATATGTTTCTAGTGCGACTGATGGTTGAACGGGCGGCTCCCAGTTTGACTTTACATGGAAAGGATGCGGCTTTTTGTCTCTACCGTGGAAGATAAACTGTAGGCGCATTCGCCTTGCAAAAGCTGCGAAATCCTTTAAGAGCGCTTTTTTAATGTGACTTTCATTTGTCACGGGTGTAGGAATATAATTGAGCCCCCTTGACAGAAGGTTAATTTCGTCGCGTGTAAGATCGTAATCTGAGAGGTTCTTTATGTGTGTTTTCTTTGATTCCATTGTTTTCTTAGCTATATCGTGTTGCATTATATTCTTTCGTTCCCTGCGTTTTTTGTAGATATGGAACGTTTGTCCTTTCCCGCCTTTTTTGTTTTCGGGGGATTTTCAGTAAAAGACAACACTCTTGGATAAGATTCAACTTCTTTATTTTGTTCTCTCTCTAGTTCTATCATCTTTTCAGATAGTTTTGACATTTTTTTCTGGATTCGTTCGATCTTATCAGCATGTTCTTTAGCTGACAGTTGCCTATTCTTAATCAGTGTAACATCAGTGCTCTTTCGTGATTCTAGCTGTTCGAGTTTTTTTAACCCGGGACGTTCCCATTAAAGCAATCTAAAGGATCTGACACCGTATAATTCACAGACTCACAACTCATTTGTACTCTAGAAATCCTTGGTTCATTTTCTTTCAGTCCTAAAACGCGTACTGTTTCTTTGTTTTCTCTAAAAAAAAAACTATTGTACAATAACTCGTGGCTCCGATTATTCTAGCTGTCAGTTATGAAAATGTAACGCTGTCACGACTCTTCCCCTTAACAATATATTTTAAAAAATCGAAATATCTTACTTTAATGAGACACTAAACGCGTTATTTAGTATCATTATTATAGTTATTGTTATTATTATTATTATTATTATTATTATCATTATTATTATTATCATTATTATTATTATTGTTACTGTTGTTGTAGTTATTATTATTATTATTAGTAGTAGTAGTAGTAGTAGTAGTAGTAGTAGTAGTAGTAGTAGTACTAGTAGTAGTAGTAGTAGTAGTAGTAGTAGTAGTAGTAGTAGTAGTAGTAGTAGTAGTAGTAGTAGTAGTAGTAGTAGTAGTAGTAGTAGTAGTAGTAGTAGTAGTAGTAGTAGTAGTAGTAGTAGTAGTAGTAGTAGTATAGGTAATGAAATGATTTCGAGTGCAATTTGGAATAAATAAGCACGAGTAAATTTTTCAAGGATTACAAAAAATTGTAGTTGTTCGAGCGGTATAAGGATCATGTGATCCTCCGCGTGACCACTAGTCAGGAAGTGTCGTGAAACCGCAGTGGGGGTATAACTACAAAAGGGGTTTATAATTGGTCGCCTACGTTCATTCAAACGGTCTTTAAATCGACTGAATCATGTAAATAACATTAGAGGTTTGACAAGTAATATATATATTTTTTAATCATATTTTTGTTTAGATATTCCTGGTTTCATTAGTCTACAATCCCAGATAAAAGAGTTCGGACACCAAGTAAGTTCTCCCTCCCCCCACTTTTAAGGTTGGTAATCAGGTGATTTTTTCCCTCTTTGATGGAAAAAAAAAAAACTGCGATATTATCCAACATTGATTAGGGGGGATGGGGGATACGGGATAGGGCTCAAGTGTCCCAACTACTTTTGGCCGGGATAGTCTGAAAAAGATTTGCGACGAATTAATTTCTAAGTGAAGGTAAGGCCAGCGATTGTCGTGGCGTCACGATATTTTAGAATTCGATTTCAGGTCAATGACGTACATTTTGTTCCTAGGAATTGCACAGAACTTTTCTACCTTCATGTAGATTAAAGCTTGGTGCTGATAGCTGTGGAATATAACACGTAACCACCTGTACCAAAACGAAACAATTATGTGCGACTTACTTCAAGCAAAATGGCATTTAAAGGAAGGTTAGAGCTCGTGTCTATTATTTAATAGCTTTTAATAGTTTTTTTTTTTCTTTTCTTTCTTTTCACCTCAAATTTACACTTCATTTTCGCATGCTGCTATTTTTATTGTTCATATGTAAATAATTAGCTTTTTACCTTGTTCCCATTGTTTCAGAAATTGTATATATGCGGAATTTTTACTTCATGAAATTTAACTTGAAAATGACCGTGGAGCGGTCGAAACGTCGTTCATATTTGTATCGCTTATTTTTATAGCTAAATGGTGTGACATTCTTAAAATTCCTCTTTCAGACAACCCAGACAAAAGAGTTGGCACATCAAGTTGGTTCTCCCCCCCCCCCCCCCCCTCCCCCACTTTCAATGTTGGTAATCAGGTGATTTCCCCCCTTTTTTATGGGGAAAAAAAAACAACAACAACGCGACATCATCCAACATTGATTAGGGGGGATGGGGGATGCGTGACACAACTCAAGTGTCAAACCATTTTTTTGCTGGAATTGTCTTCAACCAACTGGTCAGTTTCGTGAGAAATTACACCCTATTTTAGACCAAAACGCTCTGGGTCTGCGTCTTATGAGCCACTTCGCTGAGCAGGCGACAGTGCCTGTTGTCCTTAACGACAAGGTTAAACTACGGTGGTAAACTACAATTAACAATTAGCTGTATTCGCTCTCGATTTCTATAAGCTGACAATTGTTCACTTACAAGAACGAAGAAAACGCGAAATTCAAACCCAGCTTTTTTTTTTTCGACAATATCAAAGCCTCTGTGCCTTCTTGCCATTTTGCTGTTCCATAATTTGGGGATTTTTTTATTCTAAGAACTATTTGTGGTCGATATCTTTAAACTGAAATCCATGGGAGAAGGTCTTTGTTTTATTAGTATCTTCACCTAAAAGTCGAAGAGAAGGCTGCGTCTCATGAGACCCTTTGCTGAGCAGGCGTCATCGTCTGTTGTCGCCAACAATCAATCTATTTAAACAATAAAGTGTTTCTGTCAAGAAAATGTCGGCTGATAGTTGCTGCGCGGAAATTTAACGGTCTTAAAACAAATATTTTCCTGAGAAGCGCATATACTAGTTTTAAGAACATCAGATTTCCAATGGGCAGCTATCAGACGGATAGTTCCGAGACTTATGAACACTCCATTGTCTTTATTGTTCACCATCAAATGTTCTATCGTGTGGAAGTTCAGAAATCATATTGAATTATTTTCAACTGTTTTTTAGACGAAAGTCGTAACAAGAAAATGCAAAATTTGAAAAAAGAAAGCATATTGAAACCCACTCATTGCAATTGCAATTGTTTATTTTCTACAAGCCCGCTTTTTTACAGTAGAAATTTCACGGACGACTACTATCTATCCGTGTATTTTCGGTGTTCGGGCACTATGAGCTGATAGTGTCTCTCCGCGAACGAACACTATCGCGTCA
Source organism: Platygyra sinensis (assembly GCA_019787425.1). NCBI lineage: Eukaryota > Metazoa > Cnidaria > Anthozoa > Scleractinia > Merulinidae > Platygyra > Platygyra sinensis. Next base: position 22,853 of record JAHPZR010041863.1, on the reverse strand, counting down.
CTTGCAAAACTTAAACCAATAAAAATCGGAGAAACATTTAGTGGTGAACTATAATTAAAACGAAGAGTGTTTCTGTCGAGGAACTATCGGCTGATAATTTGATGTTCTTACACGCTGAGAAATTATTTATCCATATTGGTCCAACTTTTTTGTGGCAAAATTACTCTGCAAGTATTTATCTGATTCACTTGAAATTTGGAACAGTAAAAGATGGTGAATGTTTCTATCGTTTTAGATTTTGTTTGTATTTTTGGCGGGAAAATGACGTCATAGACCTAAAGTGAAATTTCTAAATACAGGTATATTGTTAGAGATTAGATGTCTGTTGCTAAAAGACAATCTTGAAACAAACTCAAAACTGAAAAAAGTTCTTCGATATCTTGAGTCAGTCCGGAGATATAATACAATAAAATTTGCATAAAATATATTTTTAGTAGCAAAGTTTGACATCGTAACAGTTGTATCTCTCTATTGAAATAAGATATTTGATACTTTTATGGTTTAATTTTAGTTAAAGGCCTTTTTTCATCAGAGCGAAGTAAATGTACGAAAATAAGAAAAAAATAAAATTTTGAGTCCATTTTGTGGCGTCTTTTCTCCGCTAAAAAATCAAAATGTTGACAAAGTAATACCACCAAAGTTTGTATCTCAACACTATTTAATAGTTGTTTAATAATTTTAAGAAGTTATTTAAGGTTCTCCCAATTTGAAAAAAAAAATTCCCACCTTGTTAAAACAAATAATAGTCCAAGAAGAGAAGCTTCGAGGGTAAACATGCTAGTTTTAAGAATGCCAAATATCCAACTGGCAACTACCAGACCGATAGTTTCGTGACATAAACACCCTATTGTCTTTATCGTTCAGCACTACATTTTCTTCCACGAGCCGCTTTAAAAATCATATTGAATTATTTTTAACTTTTTTTTTCAAATAAAGCCAAATGTAAAATTTGAACAAAATATCACGCCAATACCCACTTAATGCAATTTCAATTGGTTACTTTCTATAAGACCGCTTGTTTACAGAAACTTTGCAACGAAAGGGAACTACCCATCCAGGTATTTTCTTCGGAAGGGCAGAATGGACTGATAGTGTCTCTCCGCGGAAGAACATCAGCGTGATACGTGCTCAATTTTAGCCTATAAGTAGTCGACAAGCCGCTGCACACTAATGCCTGATATTGTACGATCACTCAGCCAACAATCACATTATACCTTTTGTATTACTGTTCCAGTAAGAAGCTACAAAGTCGGTAACCCCCAATGTTTTTTTGCACATCTGACACAAGTAACTTATTATCCGACTGCAGTTAAAATTGAAAAACGAAAACTATGCATTTTAAAACTCTCGCCAGAACGACTGTTGGGGGAAGTTAGAAAACGAACGTTTTTCTGAAAAAAAGGAATTAAATGAGGAATTAAAATTAGAGGAAAAAAAAGCGATAAAACATTCTAGAATGAGAGAACAAGGCATTATATGAAGACCTTATTGCAGAGGTGAGACAAAGCAAAGGAAGAGAAGATGAACAGTTAAATGAAGGTGGATCACTCAAAAAATATATTGATAAAATGGAAAGAAACAGTAAAGCTAATAAGAATGGGAATGACCCTAAAGAGTTAAAAACCTAAAGGGATTAGGCTTATGAAATGAGATAATGGTTTGACACTGACAATTTTTTTTTATGTTTCGTTCAAGACGTTTCGTCTGGTGCTTATGAATTAGGCTTATGAATTCTGCAGTATCATGTATGTAAAAATACTAAGCCAGACACTACAACAGTGGTATTTAAATTATTTTGACATTGTTATCGTTCTTAACATATATATGCATGATAAGACTGAAAAATTCTAAGTGGAGTTTATAATTAATTCTGGAGAAACCGAATCACCAAACAGGCATTAAGCTAACCTTACCTAAACACAGTTGATTCTATAATCTTCTACAATCTTAGAGGGTAGTGGCTTAAACACAGTTGATTCTATAGCCTTCTGCGATCTTAGAGGGTAGCGGAACCCGATCTTCCACATAAACCAACAGTTACTAAATTGGCGCAAATAAGACGAGAACTAATCAAAGAAAGCGCAAACTATTGAATAAAAGTTCAGCCGTGCCATTAAAATCAGGTAAACGTAGAAGTAATATTATGGTACCTCAAATATCTCGTAGATTTCGTACATTTGCGATGGCAACAAAAGATTCTACGTCTTATTTATGAACAGTACCTGTAAAGTCGGTGGAGTTCTTAGACTTAGACTTAGCGCACGTTATAGTCACGTTCCATGGCTGCCCTCCTCCTATCTCCAGTTGGCATTCAGCATTACAGTCAAACTCCCACTTCGATCCGTTAGTCTTAGTACACGAAAACTCAGGTTTTGGAAAGTGGTCAGACACAAAATTCTTACAGGATAACCTCTTTAATAGTAGTCAGAGAGGGTCAGAATTAGCCGGATCTAGGTAGAGCCAGGTAGAGTTAGGTAGAGTTAAGTCATGAATATTACAAACTGTCTAGGTAAAATATGCGTTCCTGCGTGGATTTCCTTTCCTGCATACTAATTCGGTATAGGTTTACTAATAAGCGTCGCTCTAGTACAATACAAACAATAAGGTTGCCCGGTCTTGCCCGTTATTAATGAACCCTGATTGGAAAAAAATATCTTATGTGTTAAAATTATAAGCGCGAATTTTAACGAAAGCGCTATCGTTCTTGTAATCGCTTTGCTGCGAAAGTCTATCTCCGAGATTTTCAGTTTATTCGAAACGTTTATCATGAAGATGGTTTGTTTTCACTAGCGGCCATGTTTTTTAAACTGCTTTGAGCGCTTGTTTAACTGTCCGTGATTCGGAAACGCTGACAACCACAAATGTTTTGAAATTGTAATAAGGTTCTCTAGCTTTCTATGAAAACGTTCTCCGATTTTCGAAATCGGGATCTTTTAACCCCGATTGGTTTAGGTAGAATCTATCGTGCTTTTATTCTCAGCTGTGCTGACGAGAGAGAGAATTTAAATTCTTAGCTAAGTGCTCGAGTTTTCCGCGCCGTTAGTCACGCACTGAACTCCACTTTTAACCCTAGATTTGCATATTGACCGAACTCGAACGGAGAAACCCATGGGACAGCTCTACATTGAAATTACAACAATACAAGCTCGGACCGCTAATTGATTGTCAATACGCCACAATAAATATTTTTGAACAACTTGTTTCTTTTATTACGTTTATTAGCGAACACAAAAAATTAATACACAGAGATTTGAAATGCATACACTAAAATTACAACTGAACAAAACTGTTTGCAAAACAAAATTTACCGTGGCTAAACAGAGATCAAGCCATGTTTAGTATATCAAACTGAATTTATTTACAAATTAACTATAATAACATTCTTTTTGAGATATAAAGTCTTAAGAACAATCTTTCTTTTTACAATCTATCAAAAAAAAAGCTATTTACGAAACTTAAAATGTCTAACGGGAGCGTGCTTACACCAACTTGTAAACCACGGGTAAAAATATGAGCAAGTATTCACTACACACCACCACCGCCACCACAATGCTATTGTTTTCCACCACCTCACCACCGCATGCACGGCCGCCACACTACCACCACCACCACCCCACCACCGCCACCAAAATTCTATTGTTTTCCACCACCACCACCACCACCGCACCACAATTCTATTGTTTTTCCACCACCACCACCACACCACCACCGCCACCACAATTCTATGTTTTCCACCACCACCCCACCACCACCCGCCACCACAATTCTATTGTTTCCACCACCACCACCACCACCGCCACCACAATTCTATTGTTTTCCTTTTTCCTCTTCCTGTGTCAGTTGAACGATACGTGGGCGGTGGTTGTAGGTTTTAAAAGTCTAGGGTGTTTTTGATTGTATTTTGTAAATCTTCTTCTGTTTGTAGTGTATTTCAAGGATAGCTGAAACATATTTCATGACAGTTTGAAAAAATTTTCCCTCTGTTTTTGAATGTAGTTTTGAGGGTTGAAATAGGGGATTAAAATCTATTTTAACACTGTGCCAACAAAAATGTTCGTTTTAAAAAAGTATTTCAGAAATTATCAGTTTAAAAAAAGTCTTTGAAACAGGATATTTCATATGTAGTTCACATGTCAAGAACATGAAATATGCTTTAAATAGGAAGTTTAGAATCTATTTGAGATAGCAAAATCATATTAAGAGCTAAAAATCACATAAACGAGGAGGAAGAAGGAGGAGGAGAAAGGAAAAAAAATGGAATTGTGGTGGCGGTGGTGGGGAGATGGTGGAAAGCAATAGAATTGTGGTGGTGGTGGTGGTGGTGGTGGCGGTGTGGCGGTGGAGTGGTGGTGGAAAACAATAGAATTGTGGTGGGCGGTGGTGGTGGAAAACAATAGAATTGTGGTGGCGGTGGTGGTGGTGGTGGCATTTGAAAACAATAGAATTGTGGTGGCGGTGGTGGTGGGGTGGTGGAAAACAATAGAATTGTGGTGCGGTGGTGGTGGTAGGTGGTGGAAAACAATAGAATTGTGGTGGCGGTGGTGGTGAGTGTTGGTGCGGGTGGAGACAATAGTTAATTGTTGTGTGGTGTGGATTGGTGGGGTGTGGTGTGAAAACAATAGAATTTTGGTGGTGGTGGTGGTGGTGGTGGTGGTGGTGGCGGCGGCAGCGGTGGTGGAGGTGGTGGAAAACAATAGCATTGTGGTGGCGGTGGTGGGTGGTAGTGAATACTTGCTCATATTTTTACCCGTGGTTTACAAGTTGGTGTAAGCACGCTCCCGTTAGACATTTAAAGTTTCGTAAATAGCTTTTTTTTGATAGATTGTAAAAAGAAAGATTGTTCTTTAAGACTTTATATCTCAAAAAGAATGTTATTATAGTTAATTTGTAAATAAATTCAGTTTGATATACTAAACATGGCTTGATCTCTGTTTAGCCACGGTAAATTTTGTTTTGCAAACAGTTTTGTTCAGTTGTAATTTTAGTGTATGCATTTCAAATCTCTGTGTATTAATTTTTGTATTCGCTAATAAACGTAATAAAAGAAACAAGTTGTTCAAAAATATTTATTGTGGCGTATTGACAATTAATTAGCGGTCCGAGCTTGTATTGTTGTAATTTCAATGTAGAGCTGTCCCATGGGTTTCTCCGTTCGAGTTCGGTCAATATGCAAATCTAGGGTTAAAAGTGGAGTTCAGTGCGTGACTAACGGCGCGGAAAACTCGAGCACTTAGCTAAGAATTTAAATTCTCTCTCTCGTCAGCACAGCTGAGAATAAAAGCACGATAGATTCTACCTAAACCAATCGGGGTTAAAAGATCCCGATTTCGAAAATCGGAGAACGGTTTCAAACTGAGAAAGCTAGAGAACCTTATTACGCTTTCAAAAAATTTGCGCTTGTCAACGTTTCCGAATCACGGACAGTTAAACAAGCGCTCAAAGCAGTTTAAAAAAACATGGCCGCTAGTGAAAAAAAACCATCTTCATGATAAACGTTTCGAATTAACTGAAAGTCTCGGAGATAGACTTTCGCAGCAAAGCGATTACAAGAACGATACCGCTTTCGTTAAAATTCGCTTTTATAATTTTAACACGTAAGAGATTTTTTTCAATCAAAGTTCGCTATTAGCGGGCAAGCCCAGGCAACCTTATTGTTTGTATTGTACTAGAGTGACGCTTATTAGAAAACCTATACCGAATTAGTATGCAGGAAATCCATGCAGGAAACGCATTTTACCTAGACAGTTTGAATATTAATGACTTAAACTCTACCTAACTCTACCTGGCTCTACCTAGATCCGGCTAATTCTGACCCTCTATGACTACTATTAAAGGGTTACCTGTAAGAATTTTGTGTCTGACCACTTTCCAAAACCTGAGTTTTCGTGTACTAAGACTAACGGATCGAAGTGGGAGTTTGACTGTAATGCTGAATGCCAACTGGAGATAGGAGGAGGGCAGCCATGGAACGTGACTATAACGTGCGCTAAGTCTAAGTCTAAGAACTCCACCGACTTTACAGGTACTGTTCATAAATAAGACGTAGAATCTTTTGTTGCCATCGCAAATGTACGAAATCTACGAGATATTTGAGGTACCATAATATTACTTCTACGTTTACCTGATTTTAATGGCACGGCTGAACTTTTATTCAATAGTTTGCGCTTTCTTTGATTAGTTCTCGTCTTATTTGCGCCAATTTAGTAACTGTTGGTTTATGTGGAAGATCGGGTTCCGCTACCCTCTAAGATCGCAGAAGGCTATAGAATCAACTGTGTTTAAGCCACTACCCTCTAAGATTGTAGAAGATTATAGAATCAACTGTGTTTAGGTAAGGTTAGCTTAATGCCTGTTTGGTGATTCGGTTCTCCAGAATTAATTATAAACTCCACTTAGAATTTTTCAGTCTTATCATGCATATATATGTTAAGAACGATAACAATGTCAAAATAATTTAAATACCACTGTTGTAGTGTCTGGCTTAGTATTTTTACATACATGATACTGCAGAATTCATAAGCCTAATTCATAAGCACCAGACGAAACGTCTTGAACGAAACATAAAAAAAAATTGTCAGTGTCAAACCATTATCTCATTTCATAAGCCTAATCCCTTTAGGTTTTTAACTCTTTAGGGTCATTCCCATTCTTATTAGCTTTACTGTTTCTTTCCATTTTATCAATATATTTTTTGAGTGATCCACCTTCATTTAACTGTTCATCTTCTCTTCCTTTGCTTTGTCTCACCTCTGCAATAAGGTCTTCATATAATGCCTTGTTCTCTCATTCTAGAATGTTTTATCGCTTTTTTTTCCTCTAATTTTAATTCCTCATTTAATTCCTTTTTTCAGAAAAACGTTCGTTTTCTAACTTCCCCCAACAGTCGTTCTGGCGAGAGTTTTAAAATGCATAGTTTTCGTTTTTCAATTTTAACTGCAGTCGGATAATAAGTTACTTGTGTCAGATGTGCAAAAAAACATTGGGGGTTACCGACTTTGTAGCTTCTTACTGGAACAGTAATACAAAAGGTATAATGTGATTGTTGGCTGAGTGATCGTACAATATCAGGCATTAGTGTGCAGCGGCTTGTCGACTACTTATAGGCTAAAATTGAGCACGTATCACGCTGATGTTCTTCCGCGGAGAGACACTATCAGTCCATTCTGCCCTTCCGAAGAAAATACCTGGATGGGTAGTTCCCTTTCGTTGCAAAGTTTCTGTAAACAAGCGGTCTTATAGAAAGTAACCAATTGAAATTGCATTAAGTGGGTATTGGCGTGATATTTTGTTCAAATTTTACATTTGGCTTTATTTGAAAAAAAAAGTTAAAAATAATTCAATATGATTTTTAAAGCGGCTCGTGGAAGAAAATGTAGTGCTGAACGATAAAGACAATAGGGTGTTTATGTCACGAAACTATCGGTCTGGTAGTTGCCAGTTGGATATTTGGCATTCTTAAAACTAGCATGTTTACCCTCGAAGCTTCTCTTCTTGGACTATTATTTGTTTTAACAAGGTGGGAATTTTTTTTTTCAAATTGGGAGAACCTTAAATAACTTCTTAAAATTATTAAACAACTATTAAATAGTGTTGAGATACAAACTTTGGTGGTATTACTTTGTCAACATTTTGAATTTTTTAGCGGAGAAAAGACGCCACAAAATGGACTCAAAATTTTATTATTTTTTATTTTCGTACATTTACTTCGCTCTGATGAAAAAAGGCCTTTAACTAAAATTAAACCATAAAAAGTATCAAATATCTTATTTCAATAGAGAGATACAACTGTTACGATGTCAAACTTTGCTACTAAAAATATATTTTATGCAAATTTTATTGTATTATATCTCCGGACTGACTCAAGATATCGAAGAACTTTTTTCAGTTTTGAGTTTGTTTCAAGATTGTCTTTTAGCAACAGACATCAAATCTCTAACAATATACCTGTATTTAGAAATTTCACTTTAGGTCTATGACGTCATTTTCCCGCCAAAAATACAAACAAAATCTAAAACGATAGAAACATTCACCATCTTTTACTGTTCCAAATTTCAAGTGAATCAGATAAATACTTGCAGAGTAATTTTGCCACAAAAAAGTTGGACCAATATGGATAAATAATTTCTCAGCGTGTAAGAACATCAAATTATCAGCCGATAGTTCCTCGACAGAAACACTCTTCGTTTTAATTATAGTTCACCACTAAATGTTTCTCCGATTTTTATTGGTTTAAGTTTTGCAAGTGACGCGATAGTGTTCGTTCGCGGAGAGACACTATCAGCTCATAGTGCCCGAACACCGAAAATACACGGATAGATAGTAGTCGTCCGTGAAATTTCTACTGTAAAAAAGCGGGCTTGTAGAAAATAAACAATTGCAATTGCAATGAGTGGGTTTCAATATGCTTTCTTTTTTCAAATTTTGCATTTTCTTGTTACGACTTTCGTCTAAAAAACAGTTGAAAATAATTCAATATGATTTCTGAACTTCCACACGATAGAACATTTGATGGTGAACAATAAAGACAATGGAGTGTTCATAAGTCTCGGAACTATCCGTCTGATAGCTGCCCATTGGAAATCTGATGTTCTTAAAACTAGTATATGCGCTTCTCAGGAAAATATTTGTTTTAAGACCGTTAAATTTCCGCGCAGCAACTATCAGCCGACATTTTCTTGACAGAAACACTTTATTGTTTAAATAGATTGATTGTTGGCGACAACAGACGATGACGCCTGCTCAGCAAAGGGTCTCATGAGACGCAGCCTTCTCTTCGACTTTTAGGTGAAGATACTAATAAAACAAAGACCTTCTCCCATGGATTTCAGTTTAAAGATATCGACCACAAATAGTTCTTAGAATAAAAAAATCCCCAAATTATGGAACAGCAAAATGGCAAGAAGGCACAGAGGCTTTGATATTGTCGAAAAAAAAAAAGCTGGGTTTGAATTTCGCGTTTTCTTCGTTCTTGTAAGTGAACAATTGTCAGCTTATAGAAATCGAGAGCGAATACAGCTAATTGTTAATTGTAGTTTACCACCGTAGTTTAACCTTGTCGTTAAGGACAACAGGCACTGTCGCCTGCTCAGCGAAGTGGCTCATAAGACGCAGACCCAGAGCGTTTTGGTCTAAAATAGGGTGTAATTTCTCACGAAACTGACCAGTTGGTTGAAGACAATTCCAGCAAAAAAATGGTTTGACACTTGAGTTGTGTCACGCATCCCCCATCCCCCTAATCAATGTTGGATGATGTCGCGTTGTTGTTGTTTTTTTTTCCCCATAAAAAAGGGGGGAAATCACCTGATTACCAACATTGAAAGTGGGGGAGGGGGGGGGGGGGGGGGAGAACCAACTTGATGTGCCAACTCTTTTGTCTGGGTTGTCTGAAAGAGGAATTTTAAGAATGTCACACCATTTAGCTATAAAAATAAGCGATACAAATATGAACGACGTTTCGACCGCTCCACGGTCATTTTCAAGTTAAATTTCATGAAGTAAAAATTCCGCATATATACAATTTCTGAAACAATGGGAACAAGGTAAAAAGCTAATTATTTACATATGAACAATAAAAATAGCAGCATGCGAAAATGAAGTGTAAATTTGAGGTGAAAAGAAAGAAAAGAAAAAAAAAAACTATTAAAAGCTATTAAATAATAGACACGAGCTCTAACCTTCCTTTAAATGCCATTTTGCTTGAAGTAAGTCGCACATAATTGTTTCGTTTTGGTACAGGTGGTTACGTGTTATATTCCACAGCTATCAGCACCAAGCTTTAATCTACATGAAGGTAGAAAAGTTCTGTGCAATTCCTAGGAACAAAATGTACGTCATTGACCTGAAATCGAATTCTAAAATATCGTGACGCCACGACAATCGCTGGCCTTACCTTCACTTAGAAATTAATTCGTCGCAAATCTTTTTCAGACTATCCCGGCCAAAAGTAGTTGGGACACTTGAGCCCTATCCCGTATCCCCCATCCCCCCTAATCAATGTTGGATAATATCGCAGTTTTTTTTTTTTCCATCAAAGAGGGAAAAAATCACCTGATTACCAACCTTAAAAGTGGGGGGAGGGGAGAACTTACTTGGTGTCCGAACTCTTTTATCTGGGATTGTAGACTAATGAAACCAGGAATATCTAAACAAAAATATGATTAAAAAATATATATATTACTTGTCAAACCTCTAATGTTATTTACATGATTCAGTCGATTTAAAGACCGTTTGAATGAACGTAGGCGACCAATTATAAACCCCTTTTGTAGTTATACCCCCACTGCGGTTTCACGACACTTCCTGACTAGTGGTCACGCGGAGGATCACATGATCCTTATACCGCTCGAACAACTACAATTTTTTGTAATCCTTGAAAAATTTACTCGTGCTTATTTATTCCAAATTGCACTCGAAATCATTTCATTACCTATACTACTACTACTACTACTACTACTACTACTACTACTACTACTACTACTACTACTACTACTACTACTACTACTACTACTACTACTACTACTACTACTACTACTACTACTACTACTACTACTACTACTACTACTACTACTACTAGTACTACTACTACTACTACTACTACTACTACTACTACTACTACTACTAATAATAATAATAATAACTACAACAACAGTAACAATAATAATAATAATGATAATAATAATAATGATAATAATAATAATAATAATAATAATAACAATAACTATAATAATGATACTAAATAACGCGTTTAGTGTCTCATTAAAGTAAGATATTTCGATTTTTTAAAATATATTGTTAAGGGGAAGAGTCGTGACAGCGTTACATTTTCATAACTGACAGCTAGAATAATCGGAGCCACGAGTTATTGTACAATAGTTTTTTTTTTTAGAGAAAACAAAGAAACAGTACGCGTTTTAGGACTGAAAGAAAATGAACCAAGGATTTCTAGAGTACAAATGAGTTGTGAGTCTGTGAATTATACGGTGTCAGATCCTTTAGATTGCTTTAATGGGAACGTCCCGGGTTAAAAAAACTCGAACAGCTAGAATCACGAAAGAGCACTGATGTTACACTGATTAAGAATAGGCAACTGTCAGCTAAAGAACATGCTGATAAGATCGAACGAATCCAGAAAAAAATGTCAAAACTATCTGAAAAGATGATAGAACTAGAGAGAGAACAAAATAAAGAAGTTGAATCTTATCCAAGAGTGTTGTCTTTTACTGAAAATCCCCCGAAAACAAAAAAGGCGGGAAAGGACAAACGTTCCATATCTACAAAAAAACGCAGGGAACGAAAGAATATAATGCAACACGATATAGCTAAGAAAACAATGGAATCAAAGAAAACACACATAAAGAACCTCTCAGATTACGATCTTACACGCGACGAAATTAACCTTCTGTCAAGGGGGCTCAATTATATTCCTACACCCGTGACAAATGAAAGTCACATTAAAAAAGCGCTCTTAAAGGATTTCGCAGCTTTTGCAAGGCGAATGCGCCTACAGTTTATCTTCCACGGTAGAGACAAAAAGCCGCATCCTTTCCATGTAAAGTCAAACTGGGAGCCGCCCGTTCAACCATCAGTCGCACTAGAAACATATCTAGAAGAGGTCAAAACTCAACTGGCGGAGATACAAATATCTAAGCCTAAAAGCAACCTGCCAACCAAAGAATATCTAGCAATTAAAGAATTGAAACAGAACCCAAACATTAACATAAAAAAGGCAGACAAAGGCACATCTACTGTCATTATGAACAAAGAAGACAAAATTCATGAGGGGCAGATACAACTAGATGTTGAAGAAAACTACAAAGCCCTTTCATCACCCATGGTATCTGAAACCTATAAGAGAGTCACGCAACTCATAAGATCACTACACCATGGCAAACATATTGATGCAATGACAGAGAAATGGCTATCACTCACACAAAACCCGCCTCGTATTCCAGTTTTCTACACACTTACAAAGATTCACAAGCCAAATCCAGTTGGAAGACCCATCATTTCGGGCTGTGAAGGCCCGACAGAACGAATATCATCTTTTGTAGACTATCTCCTTCAGCCTATCGCTAAAGCACAACAGTCGTATCTTAAAGATACAACAGATTTTATTAACTTCATAGAAAAAACAAAGGTCGAAGAACACACAGTCCTAGTCTCAATGGACGTTACAAGCCTATATACCAACATTCCACAGGAGGAAGGGATAACCACTGTGTGCAATGCATACGAAACATTCTATGAAAATAGCCCTCCCGTTCCTACTCGCTTCATCAGAGAAATGCTTCAACTCATATTAAAAGAAAACTCTTTCCAATTTAATGGGAAACACTATCTCCAGACACAAGGTACAGCTATGGGCACAAAAATGGCAGTGGCTTTTGCCAATATCTTCATGAACGCGATAGAGAGAGAAATCATTCGCCTAAGCCCTAACAAACCACTGGTCTGGAAAAGATATATTGACGATATATTTTCCCTATGGAATATAGACAAAAAAGACATAGGCTCGTTCATAGAACTAGCTAACAACCACCATCCGACCATAAAATTTACGGCTGAGATTTCAGAAACAGAAATTGCTTTTCTGGATACATGTGTTTATAAGGGCTACAGATTCGAGAGCGAATCTATCCTTGATGTGCGAACACATTTCAAACCGACAGAATCTTTCCAGTACACAGAATATTCCTCCTGTCACCCACCGGGCGTCAGGAAAGGCTTCATTAAAGGCGAAGCTTTAAGACTTCTGAGAACTAACTCTTCAGAGGAAACTTTTGAAGAGAACATTAAGCAATTCAAACGAAAATTACGAGCGAGAGGTTATCCAGATAACCTTTCGGAGAAGATTCTTTCAGAAGTTAAATTTAGCGAAAGATCGTCGGCGCTACAAAATAAACAAAAGACGCACAAAAGAATTTTACCGTTTGTTACAGAATATCGCCCTTCTGTGCCTAATCTTAAGAATATTCTAATGGAAAAGTGGCACCTTGTAAAGAATCAACCTGTGCTTAGAGATATATTTAAAGACCCTCCAATCCTTTCATACAGAAAAGGGAGGTCGTTAAAAGATATACTCGTCAGAGCCAAACTCTGAAGGTCAACGATAAAACCAATGGACCAATGGGAGTCGTGTTTGGCCTGTCTATTTTATAAACCATCATTAAAACTTTGACTGCAGGTACGTCGAAAACGACAGGATTAGATTAAAAACGTAAAAATAAAAAAAAAATAAAAAATCGGGGATCACCGAACTCGTTTTGCAGATATGGCGTAACTCAGACCATAGCATTTCTAGGATTTCCAGTCAATAAAGGCGATTCTAGCTGGATTCATTACTATTGGCATATTTTTAAGTTAAAGGATCATATCTACTTTATGTGTGTTAAAGACAGCATATATAGGCCTATTTGATAGATATTTGCTACATATGTCTCAAATCAGCTAGAATTAGCCTTGAAGTTACACACACTTCTATCCATGTATCAATTCGACTCTATTTGAATAGTATATGGGAAATAATTAAAACTTTCCACGTACATTTTTTTTCTTTTGTTTTTTTAGTATAATGGAAAGAAACAGGAAAGGAAGTGATCTCCCGAAAAAAAGTGGCGGTCACCGAGCATCTAACAAAAATATTCGCCCACAAAGTTAACGCAGAGGTCATCAGGTCTATAACGTGTTAAATTGTGGACTCGGTGCGCGCGCTTGAAAATGACGTGGCATGCGTGTGACCAAAGAATAGGGTGCGCACTAGAGATGCGCAGTAGCAATGAGCGCGAACGTCCTATACTGTGAAATTGCTTAGTTTGCGTTCGCATTTTTTAAGTGTCAATAGGTTAGGCGCTGGTTTAAACTTTAATACTGGCCTTGTTTACTCAATGACCCCCTAAAATACCTACTAAATCACTGTCAGTGTTTCAATCGTTTCGTTCACTGCTCGTTCATCCTGTTAAAAAGAAGCCCGGAGCAGCAAAACGCTGACGAGGCTGCGTTGTGTTCACCAACTTTACAGTAAATTTACAATTATAGGTAGGTGTTACCGAGACAATATTGATTTTAATTCTCAACAGAACTCAGTTTTCGTTTGATTAACTTGCAGGCAATCCAGTAACAACCAGCTCAAAGCCTAACAGTAAGTAATCTCAGAACGAAAGATGTAAATAACACGGGAGGTTATAGACATTTTCGTGAGGCAAATGTATCTGGTTACAAATAATAAACAGTTACTGGATGAGTTTCTTGTGATACCCAGAACAATTAAGGTCACGGTAAGGGTTATCAGCCGGAGCCGAAGGCTGTGGCTAATAACCCTTACCTAGACCTTGATTATTCTGGATGTTACAAAAACCGAATGGAATAATTGTTTTGTTATACATTGAACGAATATAAAAAGTCATGTTTTTCTTCTTCACTGACGGGAAGCAACACAAAGCGCGCGAACTTGACATGATTACACGAGACCTTCAGCGTGCGTGTCATTATTATTTTAAAATCTGCCGTTATGACGTCACGGGCGCTGATTTCCAAATTTGACTGTACGCTTTCAGCCAATCAGAAAAGAGTTAGAGAGTTCAATGTATAATAGTTGCAGGTATCTGCTACCCAGATAAATTTTTACATATTCGTGTAGCAAAGTTATCTGGGTACAATTAGTAAACAGTTACTAGATATTACAAAAACCGAATCTAATAATTGTTTTGTTATACATTCAACGAAACAAAAACATCTGGAAGTCATGTTTTTCTTCTTTTCTGCCGGGAAGCAACACAAAGGGCGTGCAGAACGCCAATTGAAATGTGCAGCTTATAAAGCCCGGCTTAGTAATCATTAGGTGGCAAGTATGGCGCCTGAATTACAATATATAAAGAACACGCCAAAATTTAACCGTTTTTTTACTGACCAGTCATAAATTAAGACGCGCTCTTTTTTTTTTTTTTATAATCCGCAATAAAAATGGGTTTTCTTATGTGATGATCTCTTGTGTCTATAGGGCCAATCATGAGTTCCGTAATTAAACGATTAACTAGTGCTTAAGCCCACAACTAGTTATTATAGCAAGTGAGCAAAAATGTCATGCAGGGAATATTGTATTTCAATACGCAGCCAATCTCAAAGTCCTCACGCTTACGTGTGTTTCTATCACGAGCCAAATTTTAACTGCACTCTTGTTGTGAGGAGATAGGGGGAGATGATGCATTTTAAAAGGAGAAAAACACTGTTATGGCAAAGAAACGGATATTTTCCTGGAGCTCCAGAAAGAACAATTGCGAATCTGCCAATCGTGTTGTCGTCATGAAGCAACGAAATATGGCATTTTAAATCGCAATAGTCGAATTTAATGACATTTGACGGAATGACGTAGGTAAATTACATTGCGTTTGTACTTTTTTTGCTAGAAAGGGCGAAACATAAGGCTGTGTGTTCATTATTGCTGAAACTAATATCTAAACACCATGCTCTTTTGATATGAGATCCAACAAACTCTTCAGCTTTGTAACAGCCCCTGCTATTTATTGTAGAAGTTTTAAGCGCCACACATTTAATTGTAAAATTGCATAGTTTGTGTTCGCACTTTTTAAGTGTCAATAGGTTCGGCGCTGGTTTAAACTTTAATACTGGCCTTGTTTACTCAATTACCCTCTAAAATACCTCCTAAAGCACTGTCAATGTTTCAGTCGTTTCGTTTACTGTTTGTTCACCTTGTTGAAGAGAAGCCCGAAGCAACAAAACACTGACGAGGTTGCGTTCTGTTCACCAACTTTACAGTGATTTTACAACTATAGGTGGATAATACCGAAATTTATTTTAATTCTCGACAGAACTCAGTCTTCGTTTGATTAACTTGCAGGCACTCAAGTAGCAACCAGCTCAACGCCTAACAGTAAGTAATATAATCTCAGAACGAAAGAGGTAAATAACACGGGAGGTTATAGACATTTTCGTGTAGCAAAGTTATCTGGTTACAAATAATAAACAGTTACTGGATGAGTTTCTTGTGATATCGAGAATAATTAAAGTCAAGTAATGGTTATCAGCCGGACCGAAGGCCATGACTGATAACTCTTAGTAGACCTTGATTATTCTGCATATTACAAAAACCAAATCTAATAATTGTTTTGTTATACATCGCAGAACAAAGAAAAAACAATAACAACAACAACAACAACAAAAACTATGGAAGTCATGTTTTTCTTCTTCACGGACGGGAAGCAACCCAACGCGCGCGAACTTGACATCTTGACATGATTACCAGAGACCTTGAGTGTCCTTGATATTATTATTGTATAACGATAACAAGACAATGTATGTAGTAAGTCTTTTGTCTTTGCGATATTCTGTTCCTTCTATTGGTTGATAATTAATAAATGAAATATATTTGTTTTCTTTATATATATATATATATATATATAATAGTTCAATGAATGGGACTAGTCGTTTGACATTTGCCTACAGGCCTGTTTCGTGGAGGCTTTAGGCTTCCACTCTTCAAGGCATTTCAATTAAACTGTGAGATGCCTGCAGTATTTATAAATGGTCATCTTTCCACATGCGTGCGTACAAAAAATCCACGAGGTCATTAGTGTAAGTGTCCACAAACACGCTATCACAAGCATTCACAAGATCGCTATCATAAGCATTTACAAGATTGTTCGTGCGTAGCGTAACTTAAATGCTTGTTATCACACTATCCGTTCTTTATGAGAAATTTTCTTGCGTGCCTACATGTGCTAATCAATTCTGATCTTTTGTTCAGGGATGCAAGATCGCTGTGACAGATAATAAAGAACTTTTCTAAGTTACACAGATTGCATGTTTTTGTTACGTTCGTATACGCTCTCGCCTTTCCCAGGATCTTCCATGTTACTTGATAGTTAGCTCCTTCTTCCTTTAAATGCCATATGTGTTTACTCAGCTCGGTTTGATTCCGTTGGTTTTCCTTGATAAATGATTGTTTGTGATTTGCGAGTCTGGCCTTGACAGTGGTGTCAGTGAGCCCTACGTATGTTTGTATGCTTTCGTTGTTGCCCGATGTGACGGTTGCTTGGTAAACGATACCCTTGGCTAGGCACTGATTGTCTAAAGGGCACTCTGCCTTCTTTCTACAATTGCACAGGTTTTGGCTGGGGTCTTCTGTGTTTGGCTTTATCAGATTCTTGTTGTGCGCGCTAATAATTGATTTCACGTTGGGCATGCAGCTGTATGACAGCTTAAGGGTGTTGCGATTGAATATGGCGTGCAGGGTGTGGCGCCTAGGGAAACATTCCCTCACGATTTTCAGAAACTCTCTTCCTAGGTTGGTTTTTACTTTGGCGTCAAATGGAGGGTTGAACCAGGTGATGTTTCTAGTTCGTTTTCGCCGTCTTTTATTTCTTCGATCTTTCGGGGCGAAGTGTAGCTTGTACTCGTAGCCACTTTTTATCAGGGCCGCTTGGAATGGTGGAGCTGCATTGTTGAATTCCCTTTCATCGGATGATATGTCTGACAGCCTTTGGTTTATGCTTTCTGGGATACGTTTCAGTATTTCGGGAGGGTGGTTACTCTTTGCGTGGACGTATGAGGGTGTGTTACCAGGTTTCATGTACGGTTGGTGTTTGCCATTGTTGAGGTTCAGTGTCACGTCCAGATAATTGATTACTTTCTTGTTCGCTTCGATGGTTATTTTCAATCCTTTCTCACTGAACACGGTGCATATTTTCTTCTTTGCTGTTTCGACCATTTGTGGAGTATCATGAGAGACAGCTAGACCATCATCTCTATACAGTCCAATATCGTTGCCGCAGATGGGTTTCAAATGTGTTAGCATGTAGACAACTATAAGCTCACATGTTTCGGCGCCATCGTAGGAGCCCATGGTCACATCAAATAAGCCACTTTTCTTTACCCAAGGGGTTTCTCCACTGTAAAGCAGGTTTTGTTTTGCATGCGTAATTATGTTTATTTCCTCTGGTGGAATGTTCGTGTAGTTCGCGGCGAACTCAATCGCTTCGGCTAGGAGCTTTTCGGTGATTGATGGATAAAGTCCACGATATCGAAGCATATGAATTGTGCTGTTTGCTTCTCCTTAATTCCGTTAAACCACTCCAGTACTGATTGCGTGTTTCTCCGAAGGTTGACCTTTGTCGCAGTAGCTACACCCTTAAGCTGTCATACAGCTGCATGCCCAACGTGAAATCAATTATTAGCGCGCACAACAAGAATCTGATAAAGCCAATCAGTGCCTAGCCAAGGGTATCGTTTACCAAGCAACCGTCACATCGGGCAACAACGAAAGCATACAAACATACGTAGGGCTCACTGACACCACTTTCAAGGCCAGACTCGCAAATCACAAACAATCATTTGTCAAGGAAAACCAACGGAATCAAACCGAGCTGAGTAAACACATATGGCATCTAAAGGAAGAAGGAGCTAACTATCAAGTAACATGGAAGATCCTGGGAAAGGCGAGAGCGTATACGAACGTAACAAAAACATGCAATCTGTGTAACTTAGAAAAGTTCTTTATTATCTGTCACAGCGATCTTGCATCCCTGAACAAAAGATCAGAATTGATTAGCACATGTAGGCACGCAAGAAAATTTCTTATAAAGAACGGATAGTGTGATAACAAGCATTTAAGTTACGCTACGCACGAACGATCTTGTAAATGCTTATGATAGCGATCTTGTGAATGCTTGTGATAGCGTGTTTGTGGACACTTACACTAATGACCTCGTGAATTTTTTGTACGCACGCATGTGGAAAGATGACCATTTATAAATACTGCAGGCATCTCACAGTTTAATTAAAATGCCCTGAAGAGTGGAAGCCTAAAGCCTCCACGAAACAGGCCTGTAGGCAAATGTCAAACGACTAGTCCCATTCATTGAACTATTGTAACGCTCCCCCACTTGTGGGTGTAGAGCACTCTTCGTAGGATAAACTTGGACATCATAAGGTATATATATATATATATATATATATATATATATATATATATATATATATATATATATATATATATATAATAATAATAATAATAATAATCGAAGAGCTGGATTATTTGGTCCAAGACATTTAATCGCTACTCAGAGTTTCATGCTTCGTTGGAAGCAATCATCAGGCGACTGCCAGAAAAACGGTTACAATCAGAGATATATGAAAAATTGAAAACAATACATACTGGGCGTGGCGCGTGGCGTGTCTAGCGGGTTGCTACGGCTAATTAAGTGATGACATTTTTCAACAAAAACTTCCTAGAGTGTCTACAGCACGATATAAGCTCATTTCATTTCATTTCATTTCATACGCCCAGTATGTATTGTTTTCAATTTCACCCCCAGGAGGATCGCAAATGGATTCACAGTCCAAGTTGAGGAGAAATTATGAGTAAGTTAAGAGAAACTCAACACTGGACAACTTCTGAGGAAATTCGAAAAACTGTAATTGCCCTGAGCGGGATTTGAACCCACGTCCCCCTGATCACTAGTCGGGTGTGATGACCACTACACTATCAGGACAACCATGCTGGCAACATGGCTGATTAATCATTTAATGTGTGGCATTTTTCGTGGTACTCCCTGCGGGCCAGTTTTTCTATGTGATAACGCTGGATCAACATGTGATTCACAGGCGGACAAGGGTAGTCAATGTAAATAATCAGTGAATCCATTTGCGATCCTCCTGGGGGTGATACGTTGTTGGCTCAAGGGATCTACTTAACTGATTATTTACATTGACTACCCTTGTCCGCCTGTGAATCACATGTTGATCCAGCGTTATCACATAGAAAAACTGGCCCGCAGGGAGTACCACGAAAAATGCCACACATTAAATGATTAATCAGCCATGTTGCCAGCATGGTTGTCCTGATAGTGTAGTGGTCATCACACCCGACTAGTGATCAGGGGGACGTGGTTTCAAATCCCGCTCAGGGCAATTACAGTTTTTCGAATTTCCTCAGAAGTTGTCCAGTGTTGAGTTTTTCTTAACTTACTCATAATTTCTCCTCAACTTGGACTGTGAATCCATTTGCGATCCTCCTGGGGGTGATACGTTGTTGGCTCAAGGGATCTACTTAACTGTATATATATATATATATATATATATATATATATATATATATATATATATATATATATATATATATATATATATAGTTTGAATGAAGTAATAGCGACAGCGAACTACTAACTGATCCCTTTTGAATGAAAAAACATATATGTGCCATGAGTGGGAATGGAACTCGCGTCCCCCTGGTTACTAGTCGGGTGTGCTACCACTGCACCATCACGACAACCCTGCTGGCAACAGAGCAATCAGTGAAGTTAGTGGTTAGCCGCGGGGTTCCCCGGCGTTTTCATTCAAAAGGGATCAGTTAGTAGTTCGCTGTCGCTATTTCTTCATTAAAACTACTTAATTAATATAGCAAATTGTTGTGTATCCTTTGGATCCTACTAACTTGTGACTACATCGTTGGATTTCCAGCTTCTTCATTCAAATATATATATATAATATATATATATATATATATATATATATATATATATATATATATATATATATATATATATATATATATATGTTGCAATAAAAAAACGGTACCCGTAAAAAGCTGTCTTTTTACAATAAAAAAGCTGCTTTTTTATGTAAAAAAACGTTTTTTTTACGTAAGGAAACAGCTTTTTTACTACTATATAAGTATAAAGATTCTAACTGGAATATGAAAACTGCCAAGGATCGATATCAAGGTTAAATGTCATGATCAACAATGTAAGATATACAGTTTGTTATCGAAAGACCTAGTTCTTGCGAGCGTTTGTAATCGACCGTATTTTCCCTAGTTTGCTGCTACGCCGGGTCCTGTAAGAAAACGGTGCAAGAACTCTTGTGCCCCGAGCTTGAAACGAAAAGATCTGAGATCTTTTTTTCCAATGTTTTAATGCTGACCTTGAAATGTCCTCGCTTTTTAAAAAGTTTCTATTTTGGGAAATGTCACGGACTCTTGTTGTTACAGCTGCAGACTTATAAAAAAACAGTCCGAGTGGTTCGGTGCGTTGAGCTTGAGACGGAAGGATCTTAAACGTGGCGTAATATTTTATTGTACTAATCGTAACAAATTTACGTACTCTGTTCTTTAGCGAAAGAGCTAATTCTTTTTAGCAACATGCACGGACCGTTTTTTTACGGCCTCAACTGTGTAAGAAAACAGACCGAGGCCATCCGTGCGCTAAGCTCGGCGTGACAGAAGGTTCCCAAACTTGGTGTATTATTTTATTGCACTGATAGCAACAAATTAATGTACTCTGATCTTAATTGAAACATTTAATTATTGCGTACGAATTTTACGAACCGTTTTTTACCATCTCAGTATTGTAAAAAATCAGTCCTAAAGCTTCAGTGGGCCAGACTGGCAACAGAACGTTCCCAGACTTAGTGTATTATTTGATTGCATTAAGAGTAAGAATTTAACGTGCTCTTATCTACTGAAAGATTTAATTATTGCGAGCGAATATCACGGACCGTTTTTTTACGACCTTGGTATTGTAAAATAACGGTCCTAGAAGCTTCAGTGCGCTAAGCTGGCAACAGAACGGTCTTAGACTTGGTGCATTATTTCATTCCACTAATAGTAACAATTTAACGTGCTCTGATCTTAATTGAAAGATTTAATTATTGCGAGAAAATTTTACGGACCGTTTTTTTACGGTCTCAGTATTGTAAAAAATCGGTCCTAAAGCTTCAGTGCGCTAGGCTGGCAACAGAACGTTCCCAGACTTGGTGCATTATTTAATTGCATTAAGTGTAAGAATTTAACGTGCTCTAATCTTACTGAAAGATTTAAGTATTGCGAGCGAATATCACGGACCGTTTTTTACGACCTCGGTATTGTAAAAAAAACGGTCCTTGAAGCTTCAGTGCGCTAGGCTGGCAAGAGAACGGTCTTAGACTTGATGCATTATTGATTGCATTAAAGTAAGAATTTAACGTGCTCTGATCTCACTGAAAGATTTAATTATTGCGAGCGAATATCACGGACCGTTTTTTTACGACCTCGGTATTGTAAAAAAACGGTCTTTGAAGCTTCAGTGCGCTAGGCTGGCAAGAGAACGGTCTTAGACTTGGTGCATTATTTGATTGCATTAAAAGTAAGAATTTAACGTGCTCTGATCTCACTGAAAGATTTAATTATTGCGAGCGAATATCACGGACCGTTTTTTTACGACCTCGGTATTGTAAAAAAAGCGGTCTTTGAAGCTTCAGTACGCTAGGCTGGCAAGAGAACGGTCTTAGACTTGGTGCATTATTTGATTGTATTAAAAGTAAGAATTTAACGTGCTCTGATCTCACTGAAAGATTTAATTATTGCGAGCGAATATCACGGACCGTTTTTTTACGACCTGGTATTGTAAAAAAAACGGTCCTTGAAGCTTCAGTGCGCTAGGCTGGTGACAGAACGGTCCTAGACTTAGTGTATTATTTCATTGCATTAAGAGTGAGAATTTAACGTGCTCTGATCTTATTGAAAGATTTAATTATTGCGAGCGAATATCACGGACCGTTTTTTTACGGCCTCAGTACTGTAAAAAAAACGGTCTTAAAGCTTTAGTGCGCAAGGCTGGCGACAGAACGGTCCTTGACTTGTGTATTATTTCATGCCATTAAAAGTAAGAATTTACGTGCTCTAATCTTACTGAAAGGTTTAATTATCGCAAGCCAAATATCACGGACCGTTTTTTTTACGCCCTCAGTATTGTAAAAAAACAGTCCTAAAGCTTCAGTGCGCTAGGCTGGCAACAGAACGGACCTAAACTTGGTGTAATATTTGATCGCATTAAGAGTAAGAATTTAACGTGCTCTGATCTTAC
>JAHPZR010041862.1:0-21736 GCA_019787425.1 Platygyra sinensis | reverse complement strand
AGCAAGGAAGGTAGAGGGGGCCTAGCATTTAGTACTCAGTACCTCATTGCTTTTTGTTAAATAAATGTAACACAGTCCAGGATTTTATCCCAAAATCAGTACCCAGTTCACACAAAGTTAATTGTTATATAGCTGGCGTTTCTCCCACCACAACACACCCATTCATTGGCTAGTTCATGGTCACATGACATCTAACAATGAAACTGTTTACTACCAAGTGCCATGAGCAGGCATCATTGCAAAAACTATGGCATCAAATGGGAAGCAGTTCACTTCAAACAGGAAACATTGAGATTCTCTGGAAGCAAA
This sequence comes from Platygyra sinensis, assembly GCA_019787425.1. Taxonomy (NCBI): domain Eukaryota; kingdom Metazoa; phylum Cnidaria; class Anthozoa; order Scleractinia; family Merulinidae; genus Platygyra; species Platygyra sinensis. The sequence continues at coordinate 21,427 of JAHPZR010041862.1, read as the reverse complement.
ATTCACTGTTCCCCTCAGGATCAGTCATTAAGTGTTAACTATTTTATAACACTACAGTGGGACCCTGCTTTACCGTCACCTTGTTATAATCCAAGGCAAAGTTTCAAGAATAAGTGTAGTGTACATGTATTTCTTCCATAATTTATTCTGTTCATTTGTTGTTTTCTTTAAACAACAAAAGAATGGAGTAAATTAGGGAAAAAAGGCATGCACATTGCACTAATTCTTGAAACTCCAATTTGGCATATAACAACCACTTTTTTCTTCCCACTCATGCATTTTCCAATGAGAAAATCCTGTTAATTCGCCCTTCATTATATGGTCCATGGCCACATTAAACCTGTATGATCCTTTATATATATTTTTTTGATCGAGGTTTTTTTTTTAAATAATTATTTTATCTGCATTTTTAAATAACAGTGGTTTAGAAATAAAATTGTAAATATATTCCTACAGGTTAAGACTTCACTCAATATAGACTTGTAATGAAATTTGACCCTACCCCATTAGAATGTGTCAGAGACATTAATACAGCCATATTTTCATGGCCCTTTGATGTGGTTTCAGTGTACTGATATCATTAACATTGATTTAACATTGCAACTTTGAAGTCAAACTGGATGCCTTGAAATATACTCAGATTTCTTTATTATTTTGTGCTTGAATACAGTACATCATTTTGGGGTTTACTTATGTAGATGTACATTGTATAAGCCTCTGAAACAAGTGCAGGCTGTGACTCAAAATTGATTCCTGCCCCCATGGGCTGTCCTCTGATAAGCAGCCACTTTCTGCAAGCAAGTGTATCAGCCTGATATTATGGGTGGCCTCTTTTCATTAGTTGAGCTGTTTCCTCAAAACTTAAGTTCATCATCAGTCAAAAGGCATTTTGTGGTTCACTTGTATTTACTTGCGTATGCTATATCTTATTCATTGCAGTGACACCAAACGGCAAGAAAGATCAGCAAGGAAGGCAAAACAGACTGAAGATACAAATGCTATTCTGTGTAACTCAGTGAAAATGATTCGAGAAAAGTTAACAGTGTCTGATGGTAAATGAGAACTTGTTGTTTATAGATAACTGTAGATTTTTGAAAGATGTACCATATGTGATTGACACCTACATTAATTAAGTGATCTATTGGTCGTGTAGGGTTATAGACACTAGAAACTCTGGGAGTTTGCTATTGACATATGCAAACATTTTCAGTGGAGCAGGGATGGAACAGTGAAAGGTTGCTCATGTCTCAACAATTTTGGATGTGGTATTACGAGGGGCTGAATTTATTCTTGGTCCTCTTTTCTTTCTGTTAGGGATTTTCCGTCTGGATTCTCAAGTTTTCCTTCCTCCACAAATTTGCAAATACACTTGATATTTACTCAGACTAAACCCATCTCTGATTAATGATTAGTATCTGACTGTGTGTTTTTACCAAATGAATTAAAACACTTGTATTTTAGCATTATTTGCATTTTTCACTAACTGAGGTTTGTCTGTTATACCTTTTTTAGAACCAAGAACAGAACAGGCAAAGTCAGATAAAGAAGGATATGTGTATGATTTTTATTACCCAAGTGATAACTATGGAAGACTGGGTGATATGTAAGTATTTAACTTTGTTTTTCTCTGTACAACATGACTGTACTACTCACCTCATCAACATGATATTGAACATTTTTTAAAATTGATTTTACAATAAGATGTTCTCTTGTTAGTACAGGAGTAGCAGTTAAAGGGAGAAATGAAGTTGGGGAAAATGAAAAAAAAAAGAAACAGAAACAGTGGGAAACACAGGAATGCTTTAGGTTAAAAAGACCCGATCATAAATCTGTACTTAATACTCATTTATTCCTTACCTACCGGTACTTCAAATCCACAAATCCCTAACCTGCTATGGAGAGGATCTTTAGGCTCATCACACAAAAGAAGATTGCACGACAAACGTCTGCATAGAAGCTAACAAATTTCCCCCCTCTTTTCATCTTCAACAACTATCAGTGTTGCGTGAAAGTTTCCACTGTACACGTCATCAGGCATTTCTCAGTTACCATGAAACTTCAAAGTGATAACAAGAGAATGGTGTCAAAACATATCAAAATGAAACACTGAACTGTACTACCCCTAATAACCATTGAGATATTTTTCTGTAGAGTTGAAGTTTTGCCATTCGACACTGATCTGGTTCACGAAACCCTGGAGGGAGATTTTAATGAACTCTATGACGACGAGGATGATTCAAATGGTTGGTAAACAATATTTTTTGTGCTTGTTAGGTATATCTTCAGGTAGAGGGAGGGCTTTAATCCAAGGATGATTTTACTGTAAGCAGCATAAAAAGAGAATTTTTCATAGTAGAATGACAAAAACAAAAGTAACTTTGTGTGATGGCTACCATTACACTTTTTCCATTTGCAATAAATCAATGATTTTAGCTAGTGGAACGTGATTCCCTAATTTTAGCAGAAAATAAAAAAGAATATTTTTTTCTTGGAGGGGGTAGGGTAGGTTGGGGGCTTTTATTCTTGACCTATGAACTGGGGGAGGGGTGGAGTTTATAAGCAGTAAGGCTTGTAACAAGGAACTGGGGGAGGTGGGGAGGGGTGGAGTTTATAAGCAGTAAGGCTTGTAACAAGGAACTGGGGGAGGTGGGGAGGGGTGGAGTTTATAAGCAGTAAGGCTTGTAACAAGGATTCCACCCTATTTTGTCATAATCATGTAAAAGCGTGTTGTTTTACAGGTTGAAATTTTTTCACTTTATTTCATGTTATGTTACATTTTAATAACCTAGACATACTTCGGTGGAATAAAACTGAAATTTTATATTTTTTGGTTTATGAAAGTTGGCAGCTAAAGTAAATCCGCAAAGGTTAAACCTTCTTACTTGAAATTAAAATTTTTTAGATGAAGGAAACTGGCGAAACGATTATCCAGATGAGGATGAGCAATGGTCAGATTCATCACAAGACAGAAAATATTATGAAGATTATGGCTTTGATTCAGGTGAGCTACGTTAAAAGCTGGTGAAGTCAAGATGATACAGGTCTTCTTGGTCAGTGTGCCTGGGGCGAGCTCGTTACTTCTCACCCTCGCCTGTCCCAGGCTCTCGGTTAGTGGGGACGATCCACAAAGTGGGCATTGACAAACAAGTGCCTGAAACAGGCTGTTCTCACCCCACCTAATTCAATCTCTTTCTCTAATAACGTTCAAGATCTATTTTCTACTGCAATATCTTATCGGGATATTTGAAATTTGTCCGAAATATCATACGAACTACCAATTTTGTAAGCACTGTTCATTTAATACGGATGGCCAAGAAAAAGAAGAAGAAAAACACGAAGGAGAACTTGGTGGCTTCTAATGGACTTGTGGTACTAACTTACTGCAAAAGTCCACTTTAATTAGAAATATGGGTTTGGTAGAACCCAGTTTTCGATACTATAACAATCTTTTAACAACAACATTTATTTACACTTAAACTTACTTAATTACAATTTCTTTCTTTCCGTTTTTTTCCTTACAAATAACTACATTACTTTTACAATACTCACAACTTCACCGAGGTGCAAGTACATTGCTTATAATACAATTAGTTTACTTTTGCTGTTTACAGGACCGGGTAACTGGCATTCTTACAGTGTTTTTAATTAACTGTACTTACGATAGACTTGATCTATAAAACTTGGAGTACAGATTAACAAAAGAATATGAAAAAAAGCCATAAAAAAGACATCGCGGTTCTATTTTAGTAAGATAATGGAGAATTGTCGAAAAGGAGAGAAGCTAGGGATTGCAACAAATTATCTTATCTAGATAAAAAGTGACGCGATTTGTTTTGAGCTGCGAGGTTTGGTGGAACCCATTTTGCGAAAACATTACGCTTTTCAATGAACTTATTATAGAGTACAAAGGAGCATAATGAATCTCTTATGTATCTTTCTAGATGAAGGATATCGGAGACACGCATTTGACGAAGACTTGTCAGACGATGAAGACTGAGGCTCATTAAGACTGTTGACCTTCACGAAATCACTTGCACGAAACGACAGAAATGGAAAGATGCTGATAGTGATTTCGTCCTTTGTTGCTCAGTGCAAGACATCGATTTGGTATCAGTGTACTCTGAGTGGAGAGAATTAAGGAAGTGGAAAAGCTGTTGCAGTTAAAGAAAATGCTCTGACGTGAAAGACGATGATCTGGTTTGATTGAAAGAAGAAATAGCTCAATATGACAAGAAAAAGTTCTTCTCGGTCGTATCTGAAGAGAAAGAGATTAAGCTAATCGAAAAAAGGAAAACTTCGTCAGCAGTATTTTGGGACAAACTGCATGCGCTAATTTCTTGCCACAGTTTCAGCGTGGCGCCTGTAAATAAATAGCAAATGTCCTTATGCACAGATATCTTGCTTTGTAAAATAAATTTCGAATAAGTAGGATGGTAATCTATGCTAGAACTATCGACAACTGAACGCGTTATATTACTTGGCCGAAAGGTGTTAGGATCTACGATTGTCGACGTTCGCTCGCTCGCGCGTTCGTCGGGGTGACCGTGAGATCAGCTAGATGTTTCACTGTTTAAGCACAAGCAGACAAAGGTGTTCTTTTTGTTTCATGGAATTCTTGTAAAGCTGCTTGGATTACTTGTTTACAGCATGTGATACACAAATATGCGATCGCTTGGGAAAATTTCAGGGTGGGGTGGGGAGGAGGGGATGGGAGTGATAACCCTAGCTACTACCTCCCTCACGGGCTAGCAGAGTGATTGAGTAAGTGATCTCCGATGGACCTAATGTATAAACAGTTTTATTTGAAAACATCGTTGTTGTTGTTATTGCTGCTTTTGAGATATAGTTCTTTTCTCTTTGCGTTTAGTTTACAAATATAATTAAGATGAAATTACATTGTGCTAAGCTTTTATTTAAGGAAAAAAAAATACTCCGTTATTGAAATATATTTATTTTAATGTATGTGGACGCGAAAAATAGATTTAAACACATTTAAAATGTGGGAGCGGTAAGGCTACATTTTTTCATTAAAATATATAATAATAAAAGAAGGCTATAAAAATACCACTGGAGTGTTAAAAAATTGATCTATTCTATTGAAATTTTAAAAAAAATCTTGCTCTTTGTTCCTGTTGTTACTTTTTAGCAAAGGGGCGTTTGATTTCATTTAATATACACTCCTTCCTTGTCTTCTACTGGCCTCTCCCAGAACTACCGGACTTAAGTACATAGCTGTTTCTTTGCGAATTTTCTTGTGGCGAATGCCCTATTTTTAAACAGCCACACACTGCTAAAAATAGGCGTCTTTCATGATCAGCCAATATAAAATGCTGTGTGGTCACTGAGCCTGTTTATTCTTACAACATGGCATATATCGGCTGGGTGCCATGTTTTACGCAATGTCGGAGTGATTATTACAAGTTTCATTTCTCGTTGATGACTCCGGTTCTGGTTCCATGGGAATCCAAACCTGACAATCACCTCCATTCGATAGATCTGCCTTTTCTTTTGCTGACGTTTTGTATTCATCGTCTTTTATTCCTTTATGGTTCGACCTCTCGTACTCCTTGGCCGAAAATAGAGGTGTTCGCACCCGGTACGTTTTATCAAAAGATGACAGGTCAGCTTTTTTGGCCCCACTCAAGGAAATGGGATGGAACCGCTGACCCCAAAGAATTTCCTCCGCTAAGTAAGAAGTCTTGGCCTGGGTAACCATGCTTGTTGATTCTATGACCCCCTCCAGTACAGCAATGATTTCTATCCGGGAAGCTGCGAGCTCTTGAGCCCCGAGTTCGTACAGCGGACTGCGCTCATCAATGACATGCACGACTGTCAGAGGCATTAGAAAAAATGGCTTAATATGCTCGCCAATCTGGATACCATGTTCTGTGGTGATTGGAAGTTCTTGTTGAGAGACCAAGAACTCTTCTCCCGTCGAGGTGGTCCGAAAACGGAAACAGTGGAGTGAGATTGCCACGTCGAGTAACTGGCTTTTACGTGCATCTCCCACGCGAAACATTAAAGATAAGAATCCATCGTACGGAGCAACCACAGCATGCTTCGAGAACATCACCGTTTGGGACCTGGGACGAGGGCGGGAAAGTTTTGCGAAAATGAGGCCCAGGAGTGACGTGGATAAAAGTAAGCCCGTGAGAGACTGGAGCAGAAGACATACCACACCTTCGGGGCATTGTGGGGTTATCTGCAAAAGAACAGGAACCATATGCTTGTGTGTCCCGTTAACATTTTCCTCGTGGCTATATATCGAATTCGGCTGTGATTCAGTTAGACTTCTAAATGGCTCATTATTGGCTCTCAATTCAGACATAATTGGCGCCATGGACTAAATATTATGAATCCAATTCATAACAGGAAAGAGAGTCACTTTTCTGTTAGCATCGAAACTTCACCCAAACTCGTTCCCAGGGTCTCTCTTTCTCCCACCCCCTGGAGCGAGAGAGGGTGGGAGGACGAGAGACCCTGGGAACAAGGTTGAACTTCACCAAACTTCATGCAACGATTCAACAAAGTTGAACTATCATTAATTTTATGAAGACAGTAGTTGCGATAGCTGTATTATTAAGAGTGTAACAACCCTGAAGGGCGTATTAACGTCATCATTACGGATAGTGGCTAATTACTCATTTGATCAGATTCGATCCTTATCAAATTTTTTGAAATTTCGCTGTCTTCTCCCTGCGCCATTGTCTACCATAAGATCAACACTCTCTCTAAAAACGTTTTGCCTATCATTTCTTCACTGAGTTTACATGAAGAACCAGAGATTGTTTTTGTTGTGCTCTTTGTGATGATTGAAACAAACCGATATTAATTGCTTCAATATCAAGGCAATATTGACACATAAATTCAATATAACCCTCACTTGTCTAGCAGTACCGTCTCAACCTTCTCTGAATTTCACAGTTCTTTCAATATTGCAAATTTCTCACGAAGAAAACACTGCTCTTTTATTTGTCTTTTTTTGTTCACGCTTTCGTGGGTCATGTTACTTCCGTTTATCCATCCTAACATCCACCAGTACTTTCATCTCAGATTTTTTTAGCAGACAACGGCAACATTTTTCTCGGTATTTTTTTACGCTCAAGTAGGTTTTCTCAATTGCCAATATTGTCTATTTAACTACTTGATCTGATATTTTGTGGACTTTCAACACGTATTTAAGTCAACAAAAATAACCACAGCGCTGTCATAAGACATGAAAATGCTACGTGCAATTTGTATAGAATTTGGTTCAAACGCTCTTTTAGCACTCCATAATTGCCTAATCTTCATTTGTGAAATGACTCACTATACTTGATTAAGCTAGTCAAAATTAAAATGACAAATCTCGCGTTTTTGTACACCGTAGTAAGAATTATGCGGGCTTGAACTACACTGATGACTATAAAATGACACGATAGAGAGCGAAACTGTCTCTTTTTGGGACAAATAGGGAGATGGGACAAATTTAACCAAATATTAGAGTGAAATTGCTATAATGGGGCCTGAATTTAGCCTTCTATGCCAGTCGAACACTCCCTAAAATGCACACTCCCTAAAATCTCTTAACAAGAAGTTAATTAACCCGTCAGTTAAGTTGAAAAAACCCAGTTAAGTGCTCAGAAACCGACAAAGAACATAAAGTACAAATACGTATTTCGTACCTGCCGTCCGCCATATCCAATTGTTGTCTGCGTTTCAACTGAGAATAAAAACGCCGATGTCCAAGAATCAACATTATCTACACAGATTACGCCATTGTCGTAGTGAAGTCGGAGCCAAAAGATTACAAACCAAGCAGTCCCGAACAACGACCAACTGAAGATGAAACCAGCAGAATACAACGCGATAACCCATCTCCATTTCGCGTCGATCAGAGATGTGAAGAAATCGGCCAGGAATCGTTCCCTCTTCTGAGGTACTTTGGAAGAGCGTAAGTGCACCTTGCCGCTCTTGTTTACTAAACGATTTCCTCTCGTCTGGGAAGATCTGCGCCCTTTTAGAGATGGTGAATAAGAAATAGGATTACAGGTAATATTAATGAGGGAATTCGTGTTTTTGTCGGACATCATTAGTTTTCAGCGTCAGGCAATGGTGGTGTGTTCTATCCGCGACAAAGATTGTGACGTGACTATTCTCGCTCTGATTATGTACTTATACTATCTTATGTAACTTGGCAAAAAAACTGGAGGAATTGCTAATATAAAGCTATATTGCCCACCTCCAGGAATAACTTCGCCCTGACGCAATGACACTTGTGGTTCCTCTGATCACGTGGGGACCTCAACAAGCTAAAAAAAGCTTACTAGATGCTTTTATCTAACTATTTTGACTGAAAGAAGCGGGTCAAAGGTTTAGTTTTTTTGGACTGAGCATAATCATCTCACAAATATTTGTTCTTATTAAATCCACTCAGTCTCAATATTGGCGCGTTCAAACTCTGACACTTTAAAAAAGAAAGCTGATTCACTGCATAACGCAGATATTTATATTAGACTTGCATGCTATATTAATTTTTTATATTATTTATCTACGATCAATTACGTCTTTAACTTCTTTTTTAGAATCTGCTGACAGCTTTAATTGACGTAAATTACTGACAGATTTGTTAACAGCTACCGTTACATTCCGCTTTTTTATACTTCAGGAAGTTTAGAGAGTTTAACGTGTATGCTAAGTACTCAAAATCCTTCATTATTGATCTAGAATATGGATTCATGTATTTATATTTTACACATGCTTGGATCAAACATTAACAATCATAACATCGCGATGCAGGTCAAAACTTTGTTAAAAGTCCTTTGCTAATGGAATATCGAAGAAAGTCACTGGAGTTAAATCACGGTGCTTGTTTGCGTCAGAAGAAAAACATTTCAGCTGTGTTCATCTTTCCTGTTTCTTCCACTACAATTCTAAGGTCAGTGAGGGAAAGCTTTTCTCTTTGCTACTGCGTGACAATGATCTCAATAAAGATTGACTCTTTTCATAATTCTTGTGGAGGCCAACCTAGATATTCTGAATTTTTATATGTTGGCGTGTCGGATGTTACTAAAACGGGGAATGGGGAATTGGGAATGGGGAATGGGGAATTGAAATGGGAAATTGAAATGGGAAATTGAAAATGAGAAATCGATAATTTTTTTTTAAATTAACTTTTTATAACATGGAACAAATTTTTTCAGCGGCGATTATCAATACCCACATTTTATTTTTCAAACTTTGTGTGCAAAAATAAGAGGATTTATCTTTTTTCGGCTCGTGAGTGGGCGGAATTCAACAAATCCCGCAATCTGATTTGTTCCTGGAGTGTGTGGAATTTTCTCATACGGACCGCTACAGAGGGCGGAATCCATCAGTTGATCTATTTCCGTGAATGAATTGGCGAATTATCAGCTAATAATTTTTTACACTTCCATAGACGATTAATCAACGCAAGCTTATCTCTATTCACCTTTAGATGGCAAAGAAAGCTACTGTGAGTAACTTCCATTGAATATTAATAATTTGAAGTTGTGAGAGTTTCTTTGCCTGTTTCTTGCTCGGCGCTGTAATGGCGCGTAATCCTGTGTGTACAATTCTAGTAAAATTCTGTACAATTTTAGTAAAAACTGAGTCAATTTCAGTCGAGTTTCCCTCTCTAATCGTTGCTGTATTTGAGAGAATTGCTGTGCAGTATTTCCTCGCTATTTGCTACTCAATTTACGGTCGACTGAATGGCAATGATCGACAAAAACTGTTTTTGTAGTACAACTTCAAACTTTGCACGAAATTTCACACCAGGAAAACAAATCTCGGGCTTGAAAATGCATTTTCAAGACCTCGGTCACAGTTTTTCCCTATACCGGCCAATAACATTTTTATCGATCGTTTTCTTATTGCCGTAAACTGGCTTACAAGTGGGTCTGTTTACGCAACTTTGCCATTGAATCGGCTTACCCGCCGTCTACAAACCATTCGCAAAAAATCTAACGAGCGAAGAACGAGCGAGTAAATGAGATACTATACGAAGAAAGATGTATTAAAGGACGGATTTATTTCAAACTACTTTATGTTAGTGCATTTAGTTCCCCAGTTAAGGTCATCAAAATTGTTTTCCTGGTGTGAAATTTCGTGCAAAGTTTGAAGTTGTACTACAAAAACAGTTTTTGTCGATCATTGCCATTCAGTCGACCGTAAATTGAGTAGCGAGGAAATTTGTTAAGTGTACTCCGCAGCAATTCTCTCAAATACAGCAACGATTAGAGAGGGAAACTCGACTGAAATTGACTCAGTTTTTACTAAAATTGTACACTGTACAGGATTACGCGCCATTACAGCGCCGAGCAAGAAACAGCCAAACAAACTGACAGTAGCTTTCCTAGCCGTCTAAAGGTGAATAGAGATAAGCTTGCGTTGATTAATCGTCTATGGAAGTGTAAAAAATTATAAGGGCGAAAGAATGACGATAACCGCTAATTTATTCCCGAAAATAGATCAACTGATGGATTCCGCCCTCTGCTGCGGTCCGTTAAAAAATTCCACCCAGTCCATGAACAAACGTGTGTGCAGAATTGCGAGGATTTGTTGATTTTCGGCCACGTGACGAGGCCGAAAACAAGATAATCCCGCTAATTTTTGCACACACGTTTGAAAACAAATGGGTGGAATTTTTTAACGGACCGCAGCAGAGGGCGGGAATCCATCAGTTGATCTATTTTCGGGAATAAATTAGCGGTTATCGTCATTCTTTCGCCCTTATAATTTTTTACACTTCCATAGACGATTAATCAACGCAAGCTTATCTCTATTCACCTTTAGACGGCTAGGAAAGCTACTGTCAGTTTGTTTGGCTGTTTCTTGCTCGGCGCTGTAATGGCGCGTAATCCTGTACAGTGTACAATTTTAGTAAAAACTGAGTCAATTTCAGTCGAGTTTCCCTCTCTAATCGTTGCTGTATTTGAGAGAATTGCTGCGGAGTACACTTAACAAATTTCCTCGCTACTCAATTTACGGTCGACTGAATGGCAATGATCGACAAAAACTGTTTTTGTAGTACAACTTCAAACTTTGCACGAAATTTCACACCAGGAAAACAATTTTGATGACCTTAACTGGGGAACTAAATGCACTAACATAAAGTAGTTTGAAATAAATCCGTCCTTTAATACATCTTTCTTCGTATAGTATCTCATTTACTCGCTCGTTCTTCGCTCGTTAGATTTTTTGCGAATGGTTTGTAGACGGCGGGTAAGCCGATTCAATGGCAAAGTTGCGTAAACAGACCCACTTGTAAGCCAGTTTACGGCAATAAGAAAACGATCGATAAAAATGTTATTGGCCGGTATAGGGAAAAACTGTGACCGAGGTCTTGAAAATGCATTTTCAAGCCCGAGATTTGTTTTCCTGGTGTGAAATTTCGTGCAAAGTTTGAAGTTGTACTACAAAAACAGTTTTTGTCGATCATTGCCATTCAGTCGACCGTAAATTGAGTAGCAAATAGCGAGGAAATACTGCACAGCAATTCTCTCAAATACAGCAACGATTAGAGAGGGAAACTCGACTGAAATTGACTCAGTTTTTACTAAAATTGTACAGAATTTTACTAGAATTGTACACACAGGATTACGCGCCATTACAGCGCCGAGCAAGAAACAGGCAAAGAAACTCTCACAACTTCAAATTATTAATATTCAATGGAAGTTACTCACAGTAGCTTTCTTTGCCATCTAAAGGTGAATAGAGATAAGCTTGCGTTGATTAATCGTCTATGGAAGTGTAAAAAATTATTAGCTGATAATTCGCCAATTCATTCACGGAAATAGATCAACTGATGGATTCCGCCCTCTGTAGCGGTCCGTATGAGAAAATTCCACACACTCCAGGAACAAATCAGATTGCGGGATTTGTTGAATTCCGCCCACTCACGAGCCGAAAAAAGATAAATCCTCTTATTTTTGCACACAAAGTTTGAAAAATAAAATGTGGGTATTGATAATCGCCGCTGAAAAAATTTGTTCCATGTTATAAAAAGTTAATTTAAAAAAAAATTATCGATTTCTCATTTTCAATTTCCCATTTCAATTTCCCATTTCAATTCCCCATTCCCCATTCCCAATTCCCCATTCCCCGTTTTAGTAACATCCGACACGCCAACATATAAAAATTCAGAATATCTAGGTTGGCCTCCACAAGAATTATGAAAAGAGTCAATCTTTATTGAGATCATTGTCACGCAGTAGCAAAGAGAAAAGCTTTCCCTCACTGACCTTAGAATTGTAGTGGAAGAAACAGGAAAGATGAACACAGCTGAAATGTTTTTCTTCTGACGCAAACAAGCACCGTGATTTAACTCCAGTGACTTTCTTCGATATTCCATTAGCAAAGGACTTTTAACAAAGTTTTGACCTGCATCGCGATGTTATGATTGTTAATGTTTGATCCAAGCATGTGTAAAATATAAATACATGAATCCATATTCTAGATCAATAATGAAGGATTTTGAGTACTTAGCATACACGTTAAACTCTCTAAACTTCCTGAAGTATAAAAAAGCGGAATGTAACGGTAGCTGTTAACAAATCTGTCAGTAATTTACGTCAATTAAAGCTGTCAGCAGATTCTAAAAAAGAAGTTAAAGACGTAATTGATCGTAGATAAATAATATAAAAAATTAATATAGCATGCAAGTCTAATATAAATATCTGCGTTATGCAGTGAATCAGCTTTCTTTTTTAAAGTGTCAGAGTTTGAACGCGCCAATATTGAGACTGAGTGGATTTAATAAGAACAAATATTTGTGAGATGATTATGCTCAGTCCAAAAAAACTAAACCTTTGACCCGCTTCTTTCAGTCAAAATAGTTAGATAAAAGCATCTAGTAAGCTTTTTTTAGCTTGTTGAGGTCCCCACGTGATCAGAGGAACCACAAGTGTCATTGCGTCAGGGCGAAGTTATTCCTGGAGGTGGGCAATATAGCTTTATATTAGCAATTCCTCCAGTTTTTTTGCCAAGTTACATAAGATAGTATAAGTACATAATCAGAGCGAGAATAGTCACGTCACAATCTTTGTCGCGGATAGAACACACCACCATTGCCTGACGCTGAAAACTAATGATGTCCGACAAAAACACGAATTCCCTCATTAATATTACCTGTAATCCTATTTCTTATTCACCATCTCTAAAAGGGCGCAGATCTTCCCAGACGAGAGGAAATCGTTTAGTAAACAAGAGCGGCAAGGTGCACTTACGCTCTTCCAAAGTACCTCAGAAGAGGGAACGATTCCTGGCCGATTTCTTCACATCTCTGATCGACGCGAAATGGAGATGGGTTATCGCGTTGTATTCTGCTGGTTTCATCTTCAGTTGGTCGTTGTTCGGGACTGCTTGGTTTGTAATCTTTTGGCTCCGACTTCACTACGACAATGGCGTAATCTGTGTAGATAATGTTGATTCTTGGACATCGGCGTTTTTATTCTCAGTTGAAACGCAGACAACAATTGGATATGGCGGACGGCAGGTACGAAATACGTATTTGTACTTTATGTTCTTTGTCGGTTTCTGAGCACTTAACTGGGTTTTTTCAACTTAACTGACGGGTTAATTAACTTCTTGTTAAGAGATTTTAGGGAGTGTGCATTTTAGGGAGTGTTCGACTGGCATAGAAGGCTAAATTCAGGCCCCATTATAGCAATTTCACTCTAATATTTGGTTAAATTTGTCCCATCTCCCTATTTGTCCCAAAAAGAGACAGTTTCGCTCTCTATCGTGTCATTTTATAGTCATCAGTGTAGTTCAAGCCCGCATAATTCTTACTACGGTGTACAAAAACGCGAGATTTGTCATTTTAATTTTGACTAGCTTAATCAAGTATAGTGAGTCATTTCACAAATGAAGATTAGGCAATTATGGAGTGCTAAAAGAGCGTTTGAACCAAATTCTATACAAATTGCACGTAGCATTTTCATGTCTTATGACAGCGCTGTGGTTATTTTTGTTGACTTAAATACGTGTTGAAAGTCCACAAAATATCAGATCAAGTAGTTAAATAGACAATATTGGCAATTGAGAAAACCTACTTGAGCGTAAAAAAATACCGAGAAAAATGTTGCCGTTGTCTGCTAAAAAAATCTGAGATGAAAGTACTGGTGGATGTTAGGATGGATAAACGGAAGTAACATGACCCACGAAAGCGTGAACAAAAAAAGACAAATAAAAGAGCAGTGTTTTCTTCGTGAGAAATTTGCAATATTGAAAGAACTGTGAAATTCAGAGAAGGTTGAGACGGTACTGCTAGACAAGTGAGGGTTATATTGAATTTATGTGTCAATATTGCCTTGATATTGAAGCAATTAATATCGGTTTGTTTCAATCATCACAAAGAGCACAACAAAAACAATCTCTGGTTCTTCATGTAAACTCAGTGAAGAAATGATAGGCAAAACGTTTTTAGAGAGAGTGTTGATCTTATGGTAGACAATGGCGCAGGGAGAAGACAGCGAAATTTCAAAAAATTTGATAAGGATCGAATCTGATCAAATGAGTAATTAGCCACTATCCGTAATGATGACGTTAATACGCCCTTCAGGGTTGTTACACTCTTAATAATACAGCTATCGCAACTACTGTCTTCATAAAATTAATGATAGTTCAACTTTGTTGAATCGTTGCATGAAGTTTGGTGAAGTTCAACCTTGTTCCCAGGGTCTCTCGTCCTCCCACCCTCTCTCGCTCCAGGGGGTGGGAGAAAGAGAGACCCTGGGAACGAGTTTGGGTGAAGTTTCGATGCTAACAGAAAAGTGACTCTCTTTCCTGTTATGAATTGGATTCATAATATTTAGTCCATGGCGCCAATTATGTCTGAATTGAGAGCCAATAATGAGCCATTTAGAAGTCTAACTGAATCACAGCCGAATTCGATATATAGCCACGAGGAAAATGTTAACGGGACACACAAGCATATGGTTCCTGTTCTTTTGCAGATAACCCCACAATGCCCCGAAGGTGTGGTATGTCTTCTGCTCCAGTCTCTCACGGGCTTACTTTTATCCACGTCACTCCTGGGCCTCATTTTCGCAAAACTTTCCCGCCCTCGTCCCAGGTCCCAAACGGTGATGTTCTCGAAGCATGCTGTGGTTGCTCCGTACGATGGATTCTTATCTTTAATGTTTCGCGTGGGAGATGCACGTAAAAGCCAGTTACTCGACGTGGCAATCTCACTCCACTGTTTCCGTTTTCGGACCACCTCGACGGGAGAAGAGTTCTTGGTCTCTCAACAAGAACTTCCAATCACCACAGAACATGGTATCCAGATTGGCGAGCATATTAAGCCATTTTTTCTAATGCCTCTGACAGTCGTGCATGTCATTGATGAGCGCAGTCCGCTGTACGAACTCGGGGCTCAAGAGCTCGCAGCTTCCCGGATAGAAATCATTGCTGTACTGGAGGGGGTCATAGAATCAACAAGCATGGTTACCCAGGCCAAGACTTCTTACTTAGCGGAGGAAATTCTTTGGGGTCAGCGGTTCCATCCCATTTCCTTGAGTGGGGCCAAAAAAGCTGACCTGTCATCTTTTGATAAAACGTACCGGGTGCGAACACCTCTATTTTCGGCCAAGGAGTACGAGAGGTCGAACCATAAAGGAATAAAAGACGATGAATACAAAACGTCAGCAAAAGAAAAGGCAGATCTATCGAATGGAGGTGATTGTCAGGTTTGGATTCCCATGGAACCAGAACCGGAGTCATCAACGAGAAATGAAACTTGTAATAATCACTCCGACATTGCGTAAAACATGGCACCCAGCCGATATATGCCATGTTGTAAGAATAAACAGGCTCAGTGACCACACAGCATTTTATATTGGCTGATCATGAAAGACGCCTATTTTTAGCAGTGTGTGGCTGTTTAAAAATAGGGCATTCGCCACAAGAAAATTCGCAAAGAAACAGCTATGTACTTAAGTCCGGTAGTTCTGGGAGAGGCCAGTAGAAGACAAGGAAGGAGTGTATATTAAATGAAATCAAACGCCCCTTTGCTAAAAAGTAACAACAGGAACAAAGAGCAAGATTTTTTTTAAAATTTCAATAGAATAGATCAATTTTTTAACACTCCAGTGGTATTTTTATAGCCTTCTTTTATTATTATATATTTTAATGAAAAAATGTAGCCTTACCGCTCCCACATTTTAAATGTGTTTAAATCTATTTTTCGCGTCCACATACATTAAAATAAATATATTTCAATAACGGAGTATTTTTTTTTCCTTAAATAAAAGCTTAGCACAATGTAATTTCATCTTAATTATATTTGTAAACTAAACGCAAAGAGAAAAGAACTATATCTCAAAAGCAGCAATAACAACAACAACGATGTTTTCAAATAAAACTGTTTATACATTAGGTCCATCGGAGATCACTTACTCAATCACTCTGCTAGCCCGTGAGGGAGGTAGTAGCTAGGGTTATCACTCCCATCCCCTCCTCCCCACCCCACCCTGAAATTTTCCCAAGCGATCGCATATTTGTGTATCACATGCTGTAAACAAGTAATCCAAGCAGCTTTACAAGAATTCCATGAAACAAAAAGAACACCTTTGTCTGCTTGTGCTTAAACAGTGAAACATCTAGCTGATCTCACGGTCACCCCGACGAACGCGCGAGCGAGCGAACGTCGACAATCGTAGATCCTAACACCTTTCGGCCAAGTAATATAACGCGTTCAGTTGTCGATAGTTCTAGCATAGATTACCATCCTACTTATTCGAAATTTATTTTACAAAGCAAGATATCTGTGCATAAGGACATTTGCTATTTATTTACAGGCGCCACGCTGAAACTGTGGCAAGAAATTAGCGCATGCAGTTTGTCCCAAAATACTGCTGACGAAGTTTTCCTTTTTTCGATTAGCTTAATCTCTTTCTCTTCAGATACGACCGAGAAGAACTTTTTCTTGTCATATTGAGCTATTTCTTCTTTCAATCAAACCAGATCATCGTCTTTCACGTCAGAGCATTTTCTTTAACTGCAACAGCTTTTCCACTTCCTTAATTCTCTCCACTCAGAGTACACTGATACCAAATCGATGTCTTGCACTGAGCAACAAAGGACGAAATCACTATCAGCATCTTTCCATTTCTGTCGTTTCGTGCAAGTGATTTCGTGAAGGTCAACAGTCTTAATGAGCCTCAGTCTTCATCGTCTGACAAGTCTTCGTCAAATGCGTGTCTCCGATATCCTTCATCTAGAAAGATACATAAGAGATTCATTATGCTCCTTTGTACTCTATAATAAGTTCATTGAAAAGCGTAATGTTTTCGCAAAATGGGTTCCACCAAACCTCGCAGCTCAAAACAAATCGCGTCACTTTTTATCTAGATAAGATAATTTGTTGCAATCCCTAGCTTCTCTCCTTTTCGACAATTCTCCATTATCTTACTAAAATAGAACCGCGATGTCTTTTTTATGGCTTTTTTTCATATTCTTTTGTTAATCTGTACTCCAAGTTTTATAGATCAAGTCTATCGTAAGTACAGTTAATTAAAAACACTGTAAGAATGCCAGTTACCCGGTCCTGTAAACAGCAAAAGTAAACTAATTGTATTATAAGCAATGTACTTGCACCTCGGTGAAGTTGTGAGTATTGTAAAAGTAATGTAGTTATTTGTAAGGAAAAAAACGGAAAGAAAGAAATTGTAATTAAGTAAGTTTAAGTGTAAATAAATGTTGTTGTTAAAAGATTGTTATAGTATCGAAAACTGGGTTCTACCAAACCCATATTTCTAATTAAAGTGGACTTTTGCAGTAAGTTAGTACCACAAGTCCATTAGAAGCCACCAAGTTCTCCTTCGTGTTTTTCTTCTTCTTTTTCTTGGCCATCCGTATTAAATGAACAGTGCTTACAAAATTGGTAGTTCGTATGATATTTCGGACAAATTTCAAATATCCCGATAAGATATTGCAGTAGAAAATAGATCTTGAACGTTATTAGAGAAAGAGATTGAATTAGGTGGGGTGAGAACAGCCTGTTTCAGGCACTTGTTTGTCAATGCCCACTTTGTGGATCGTCCCCACTAACCGAGAGCCTGGGACAGGCGAGGGTGAGAAGTAACGAGCTCGCCCCAGGCACACTGACCAAGAAGACCTGTATCATCTTGACTTCACCAGCTTTTAACGTAGCTCACCTGAATCAAAGCCATAATCTTCATAATATTTTCTGTCTTGTGATGAATCTGACCATTGCTCATCCTCATCTGGATAATCGTTTCGCCAGTTTCCTTCATCTAAAAAATTTTAATTTCAAGTAAGAAGGTTTAACCTTTGCGGATTTACTTTAGCTGCCAACTTTCATAAACCAAAAAATATAAAATTTCAGTTTTATTCCACCGAAGTATGTCTAGGTTATTAAAATGTAACATAACATGAAATAAAGTGAAAAAATTTCAACCTGTAAAACAACACGCTTTTACATGATTATGACAAAATAGGGTGGAATCCTTGTTACAAGCCTTACTGCTTATAAACTCCACCCCTCCCCACCTCCCCCAGTTCCTTGTTACAAGCCTTACTGCTTATAAACTCCACCCCTCCCCACCTCCCCCAGTTCCTTGTTACAAGCCTTACTGCTTATAAACTCCACCCCTCCCCCAGTTCATAGGTCAAGAATAAAAGCCCCCAACCTACCCTACCCCCTCCAAGAAAAAAATATTCTTTTTTATTTTCTGCTAAAATTAGGGAATCACGTTCCACTAGCTAAAATCATTGATTTATTGCAAATGGAAAAAGTGTAATGGTAGCCATCACACAAAGTTACTTTTGTTTTTGTCATTCTACTATGAAAAATTCTCTTTTTATGCTGCTTACAGTAAAATCATCCTTGGATTAAAGCCCTCCCTCTACCTGAAGATATACCTAACAAGCACAAAAAATATTGTTTACCAACCATTTGAATCATCCTCGTCGTCATAGAGTTCATTAAAATCTCCCTCCAGGGTTTCGTGAACCAGATCAGTGTCGAATGGCAAAACTTCAACTCTACAGAAAAATATCTCAATGGTTATTAGGGGTAGTACAGTTCAGTGTTTCATTTTGATATGTTTTGACACCATTCTCTTGTTATCACTTTGAAGTTTCATGGTAACTGAGAAATGCCTGATGACGTGTACAGTGGAAACTTTCACGCAACACTGATAGTTGTTGAAGATGAAAAGAGGGGGGAAATTTGTTAGCTTCTATGCAGACGTTTGTCGTGCAATCTTCTTTTGTGTGATGAGCCTAAAGATCCTCTCCATAGCAGGTTAGGGATTTGTGGATTTGAAGTACCGGTAGGTAAGGAATAAATGAGTATTAAGTACAGATTTATGATCGGGTCTTTTTAACCTAAAGCATTCCTGTGTTTCCCACTGTTTCTGTTTCTTTTTTTTTTCATTTTCCCCAACTTCATTTCTCCCTTTAACTGCTACTCCTGTACTAACAAGAGAACATCTTATTGTAAAATCAATTTTAAAAAATGTTCAATATCATGTTGATGAGGTGAGTAGTACAGTCATGTTGTACAGAGAAAAACAAAGTTAAATACTTACATATCACCCAGTCTTCCATAGTTATCACTTGGGTAATAAAAATCATACACATATCCTTCTTTATCTGACTTTGCCTGTTCTGTTCTTGGTTCTAAAAAAGGTATAACAGACAAACCTCAGTTAGTGAAAAATGCAAATAATGCTAAAATACAAGTGTTTTAATTCATTTGGTAAAAACACACAGTCAGATACTAATCATTAATCAGAGATGGGTTTAGTCTGAGTAAATATCAAGTGTATTTGCAAATTTGTGGAGGAAGGAAAACTTGAGAATCCAGACGGAAAATCCCTAACAGAAAGAAAAGAGGACCAAGAATAAATTCAGCCCCTCGTAATACCACATCCAAAATTGTTGAGACATGAGCAACCTTTCACTGTTCCATCCCTGCTCCACTGAAAATGTTTGCATATGTCAATAGCAAACTCCCAGAGTTTCTAGTGTCTATAACCCTACACGACCAATAGATCACTTAATTAATGTAGGTGTCAATCACATATGGTACATCTTTCAAAAATCTACAGTTATCTATAAACAACAAGTTCTCATTTACCATCAGACACTGTTAACTTTTCTCGAATCATTTTCACTGAGTTACACAGAATAGCATTTGTATCTTCAGTCTGTTTTGCCTTCCTTGCTGATCTTTCTTGCCGTTTGGTGTCACTGCAATGAATAAGATATAGCATACGCAAGTAAATACAAGTGAACCACAAAATGCCTTTTGACTGATGATGAACTTAAGTTTTGAGGAAACAGCTCAACTAATGAAAAGAGGCCACCCATAATATCAGGCTGATACACTTGCTTGCAGAAAGTGGCTGCTTATCAGAGGACAGCCCATGGGGGCAGGAATCAATTTTGAGTCACAGCCTGCACTTGTTTCAGAGGCTTATACAATGTACATCTACATAAGTAAACCCCAAAATGATGTACTGTATTCAAGCACAAAATAATAAAGAAATCTGAGTATATTTCAAGGCATCCAGTTTGACTTCAAAGTTGCAATGTTAAATCAATGTTAATGATATCAGTACACTGAAACCACATCAAAGGGCCATGAAAATATGGCTGTATTAATGTCTCTGACACATTCTAATGGGGTAGGGTCAAATTTCATTACAAGTCTATATTGAGTGAAGTCTTAACCTGTAGGAATATATTTACAATTTTATTTCTAAACCACTGTTATTTAAAAATGCAGATAAAATAATTATTTAAAAAAAAAACCTCGATCAAAAAAATATATATAAAGGATCATACAGGTTTAATGTGGCCATGGACCATATAATGAAGGGCGAATTAACAGGATTTTCTCATTGGAAAATGCATGAGTGGGAAGAAAAAAGTGGTTGTTATATGCCAAATTGGAGTTTCAAGAATTAGTGCAATGTGCATGCCTTTTTTCCCTAATTTACTCCATTCTTTTGTTGTTTAAAGAAAACAACAAATGAACAGAATAAATTATGGAAGAAATACATGTACACTACACTTATTCTTGAAACTTTGCCTTGGATTATAACAAGGTGACGGTAAAGCAGGGTCCCACTGTAGTGTTATAAAATAGTTAACACTTAATGACTGATCCTGAGGGGAACAGTGAATTTTGCTTCCAGAGAATCTCAATGTTTCCTGTTTGAAGTGAACTGCTTCCCATTTGATGCCATAGTTTTTGCAATGATGCCTGCTCATGGCACTTGGTAGTAAACAGTTTCATTGTTAGATGTCATGTGACCATGAACTAGCCAATGAATGGGTGTGTTGTGGTGGGAGAAACGCCAGCTATATAACAATTAACTTTGTGTGAACTGGGTACTGATTTTGGGATAAAATCCTGGACTGTGTTACATTTATTTAACAAAAAGCAATG
>JAHPZR010041861.1:7500-25955 GCA_019787425.1 Platygyra sinensis | reverse complement strand
ACACGCCAACATATAAAAATTCAGAATATCTAGGTTGGCCTCCACAAGAATTATGAAAAGAGTCAATCTTTATTGAGATCATTGTCACGCAGTAGCAAAGAGAAAAGCTTTCCCCCACTGACCTTAGAATTATAGTGTAAGAAACAAGAAAGATGGACACCGCTGAAATGTTTTTCTTCTTGACGCAAACAAGCACCGTGATTCAACTCCAGTGACTTTCTTCGATATGCCATTAGCAAAGAACTTTTAACAAAGTTTTGACCTGCATCGCGATGTTACAATTGTTAATGTTTGATCCAAGCATGTGTAAAATATAAATAAATGAATCCATACTCTAAATCAATAATGAAGGATTTTGAGTACTTAGCATACACGCTACCGCTCTAAACTTCCTGAAGTATAAAAACGAATGTAACGGTAGCTGTTAACAAATCTGTTAGTAATTTACGTCAATTAAAGCTGTCAGCAGATTCTAAAAAAGAAGTTATGGACGTAATTGGTCGTAGATAAATAATATAAAAAATTAATATAGCATGCAAGTCTAATATAAATATCTGCGTTATGCAGTGAATCAGCTTTCTTTTTTTAAGTGTCAGAGTTTGAACACGCCAATATTGAGACTGAGAACAAATATTTGTGAGATGATTATGCTCAGTCCAAAAAAACTGAACCTTTGACCCGCTTCTTTCAGTCAAAATAGTTAGATAAAAGCATCCAGTGAGCCTTTTTTAGCTTGTTGAGGTCCCTGCGTGATCAGAGGAACCACAAGTGTCATTGCGTCAGGGCAAAGTTATTCCTGGATGTGGGCAATATAGCTTTATATTAGCAATTCCTCCAGTTTTTTGCCGAGTGACATAAGATAGTATAAGTACATAATCAGAGCGAGAATAGTCACGTCACAATCTTTGTCGCAGATAGAACACACCACCATTGCCTGACGCTGAAAACTAATGATGTCCGACAAAAACACAAATTCCCTCATTAACATTACTTGTAATCCTATTTCTTATTCACCATCTCTAAAAGGGCGCAGATCTTCCCAGACGAGAGGAAATCGTTTAGTAAACAAGAGCGGCAAGGTGCACTTACGCTCTTCCAAAGTACCTCAGAAGAGGGAACGATTCCTGGCCGATTTCTTCACATCTCTGATCGACGCGAAATGGAGATGGGTTATCGCGTTGTATTCTGCTGGTTTCATCTTCAGTTGGTCGTTGTTCGGGACTGCTTGGTTTGTAATCTTTTGGCTCCGACTTCACTACGACAATGGCGTAATCTGTGTAGATAATGTTGATTCTTGGACATCGGCGTTTTTATTCTCAGTTGAAACGCAGACAACAATTGGATATGGCGGACGGCAGGTACGAAAGACTTATTTGCACTTTATGTTTTTTGTTGGGTTTCTGAGCACTTAACTGGGTTTTTTCAACTTCACTGACGGGTTACTTAACTTCTTGTTTAGAGATTCGCGCATTTTAGGGAGTGTTCGACTGGCATAGAAGGCTAGATTCAGGCCCCATTATAGCAATTTCACTCTAATTTGGTTAAATTTGTCCCAAAAAGAGACAGTTTCGCTCTCTATCGTGTCATTTTATAGTCATCAGTGTAGTTCAAGCCCGCATAGTTCTTACTATGGTGTGCAAAAACGCGAGATTTGTCATTTTAATTTTGACTAGCTTAATCAAGTATAGTGAGTCATTTCACAAATGAAAATTAGGCAATTATGGAGTGCTAAAAGAGTGTTTGAACCAAATTCTATACAAATTGCACGTGGTTATTTTTGTTGACTTAAATACGTGTTGAAAGTCCACAAAATATCAGATCAAGTAGTTAAATCGATAATATTGGCAATTGAGAAATACCTACTTGAGCGTAAAAAATACCGAGAAAAATGTTGTCGTTGTCTGCTAAAAAAATCTGGGATGAAAGTACTGGTGGATGTTAGGATGGATAAACGGAAGTAACATGACCCACGAAAGCGTGAACAAAAAAAGACAAATAAAAGAGCAGTGTTTTCTTCGTGAGAAATTTGCAATATTGAAAGAACTGTGAAATTCAGAGAAGGTTGAGACGGTACTGCTAGACAAGTGAGGGTTATATTGAATTAATGTGTCAATATTGCCTTCATATTGAAGCAATTAATATCGGTTTGTTTCAATCATCACAAAGAGCACAACAAAAACAATCTCTGGTTCTTCATGTAAACTCAGTGAAGAAATGATAGGCAAAACGTTTTTAGAGAGAGTTTTGATCTTATGGTAGACAATGATGACATTTAGAGGCGCAGGGAGAAGACAGCGAAATTTCAAAAAATTTGATAAGGATCGAATCTGATCAAATGAGTAATTAGCCACTATCCGTAATGATGACGTTAATACGCCCTTCAGGGTTGTTACACTCTTAATAATACAGCTATCGCGACTACTGTCTTCATAAAATTAATGATAGTTCATCTTTGTTGAATCGTTGCATGATGTTTGGTGAAGTTCAACCTTGTTCCCAGGGTCTCTCGTCCTCCCACCCTCTCTCGCTCCAGGGGTGGGAGAAAGAGAGACCCTGGGAACGAGTTTGGGTGAAGTTTCAATGCTAACAGAAAAGTGACTCTCTTTCCTGTTATGAATTAGATTCATAATATTTAGTCCATGGCGCCAATTATGTCTGAATTGAGAGCCAATAATGAGCCATTTAGAAGTCTAACTGAATCACAGCCGAATTCGATATATAGCCACGAGGAAAATGTTAACGGGACACACAAGCATATGGTTCCTGTTCTTTTGCAGATAACCCCACAATGCCCCGAAGGTGTGGTATGTCTTCTGCTCCAGTCTCTCACGGGCTTACTTTTATCCACGTCACTCCTTGGCCTCATTTTCGCAAAACTTTCCCGCCCTCGTCCCAGGTCCCAAACGGTGATGTTCTCGAAGCATGCTGTGGTTGCTCCGTACGATGGATTCTTATCTTTAATGTTTCGCGTGGGAGACGCACGTAAAAGCCAGTTACTCGACGTGGCAATCTCACTCCACTGTTTCCGTTTTCGGACCACCTCGACGGGAGAAGAGTTCTTGGTCTCTCAACAAGAACTTCCAATCACCACAGAACATGGTATCCAGATTGGCGAGCATATTAAGCCATTCTTTCTAATGCCTCTGACAGTCGTGCATGTCATTGATGAGCGCAGTCCGCTGTACGAACTCGGGGCCCAAGAGCTCGCAGCTTCCCGGATAGAAATCATTGCTGTACTGGAGGGCGTCATAGAATCAACAAGCATGGTTACCCAGGCCAAGACTTCTTACTTAGCGGAGGAATTCTTTGGGGTCAGCGGTTCCATCCCATTTCACTGAGTGGGGCCAAAAAAGCTGACTTGTCATCTTTTGATAAAACGTACCGGGTGCGAACAACCCTATTTTCGGCCAAGGAGTACGAGAGGTCAAACCATAAAGGAATAAAAGACGACGAATACGAAACGTCAGCAAAAGAAAAGGCAGATCTATCGAATGGAGGTGATTGTCCTGTTTGGATTCCCATGGAACCAGAACCGAAGTCATCAACGAGAAATGAAACTTGTAATAATCACTCCGACATTGCGTAAAACATGGCGCCCAGCCGATATATGCCATGTTGTAAGAATAAACAGGCTCAGTGACCACACAGCATTTTATATTGGCTGATCATGAAAGACGCCTATTTTCAGCAGTGTGTGGCTGTTTAAAAATAGGGCATTCGCCACAAGAAAAATCGCAAAGAAACAGCCATGTAGTTAAGTCCGGCAGTTCTGGGAGAGGCCAGTAGAAGACAAGGAAGGAGTGCATATTAAATGAAATCAAACGCCCCTTTGCTAAAAGTAACAACAGGAACAAAGAGCAAGATTTTTTTTAAAATTTCAATAGAATAGATCAATTTTTTAACACTTCAGTGGTATTTTTATAGCCTTCTTTTATTATTATATATTTTAATGAAAAATGTAGCCTTACCGCTCCCACATTTTAAATGTGTTTAAATCTATTTTTCGCGTCCACATACATTAAAATAAATATATTTCAATAACGGAGTTTTTTTTTTTCCTTAAATAAAAGCTTAGCACAATGTAATTTCATCTTAATTATATTTGTAAACTAAACGCAAAGAGAAAAGAACTATATCTCAAAAGCAGCAATAACAACAACAACGATGTTTTCAAATAAAACTGTTTATACATTAGGTCCATCGGAGATCACTTACTCAATCACTCTGCTAGCCCGTGAGGGAGGTAGTAGCTAGGGTTATCACTCCCATCCCCTCCTCCCCACCCCACCCTGAAATTTTCCCAAGCGATCGCATATTTGTGTATCACATGCTGTAAACAAGTAATCCAAGCAGCTTAACAAGAATTCCATGAAACTAAAAGAACACCTGTGTCTGCTTGTGCTTAGAACAGTGAAACATCTAGCTGATCTCACGGTCACCCCGACGAACGCGCGAGCGAGCGAACGTCGACAATCGTAAATTTTAACACCCTTTGGCCAAGTAATATAACGCGTTCAGTTGTCGATAGTTCTAGCATAGATTACCATCCTACTTATTCGAAATTTATTTTACAAAGGAAGATATCTGTGCATAAGGACATTTGCTATTTATTTACAGGCGCCACGCTGAAGCTGTGGCAAGACATTAGCGCATGCAGTTTGTCCCAAAATACTGCTGACGAAGTTTTCCTTTTTCGATTAGCTTAACCTCTTTCTCTTCAGATAAGACCGAGAAGAACTTTTTCTTGTCATATTGAGCTATTTCTTCTTTCAATCAAACCAGATCATCGACTTTCACGTCAGAGCATTTTCTTTAACTGCAACAGCTTTTCCACTTCCTTAATTCTCTCCACTCAGAGTACACTGATACCAAATCGATGTCTTGCACTGAGCAACAAAGGACGAAATCACTATCAGCATCTTTCCATTTCTGTCGTTTCGTGCAAGAGATTTCGTGAAGGTCAACAGTCTTAATGAGCCTCAGTCTTCATCGTCTGACAAGTCTTCGTCAAATGCGTGTCTCCGATATCCTTCATCTAGAAAGACATATAAGAGATTCATTATGCTCCTTTGTGCTCTATAATAAGTTCATTGAGAAGCGTAATGTTTTCGCAAAATGGGTTCCACCAAACCTCACAGCTCAAAACAAATCGCGTCACTTTTTATCTAGATAAGATAATTTGTTGCAATCCCTAGCTTCTCTCCTTTTCGACAATTCTCCATTATCTTACTAAAATAGAACCGTGATGTCTTTTTTATGGCTTTTTTTTTCATATTCTTTTGTTAGTCTGTACTCCAAGTTTTATAGATCAAGTCTATCGTAAGTACAGTTAATTAAAAACACTATATGAATGCCAGTTACCCGGTCCTGTAAACAGCAAAAATAAACTAATTGTATTATAAGCAGTGTACTTGCACCTCGGTGAAGTTGTGAGTATTGTAAAAGCATGTAGTTATTTGTAAGGAAAAAAACGGAAAGAAAGAAATTGTAATTAAGTAAGTTTAAGTGTAAATAAATGTTGTTGTTAAAAGATTGTTATAGTATCGAAACTGGGTTCTACCAAACCCATTTTCTAATTAAAGTGGACTTTTGCAGTAAGTTAGTACCACAAGTCCATTAGAAGCCACCAAGTTCTCCTTCTTCGTGTTTTTCTTCTTCTTTTTCTTGGCCGTCCGTATTAAATGAACAGTGCTTACAAAAATTGGTAGTTCGTATGATATTTCGGACAAATTTCAAATATCCCGATAAGATATTGCAGTAGAAAATAGATCTTGAACGTTATTAGAGAAAGAGATTGACTAAGGTGGGGTGAGAACAGCCTGTTTCAGGCACTTGTTTGTCAATGCCCACTTTGTGGATCGTCCCCACTAACCGAGAGCCTGGGACAGGCGAGGGTGAGAAGTAACGAGCTCGCCCCAGGCACACTGACCAAGAAGACCTGTATCATCTTGACATCACCAGCTTTTAACGTAGCTCACCTGAATCAAAGCCATAATCTTCATAATATTTTCTGTCTTGTGATGAATCTGACCATTGCTCATCCTCATCTGGATAATCGTTTCGCCAGTTTCCTTCATCTAAAAAATTTTAATTTCAAGTGAGAAGGTTTAACCTTTGCGGATTTACTTTAGCTGCCAACTTTCATAAACCAAAAAATATAAAATTTCAGTTTTATTCCACAGAAGTATGTCTAGCTTATTAAAATGTAACATAACATGAAATAAAGTGAGGAAACAATTTCAACCTGTAAAACAACACGCTTTTACATGATTATGACAAAATAGGGTGGAATCCTTGTTACAAGCCTTACTGCTTATAAACTCCACCCCTCCCCACCTCCCCCAGTTCCTTGTTACAAGCCTTACTGCTTATAAACTCCACCCCTCCCCACCTCCCCCAGTTCCTTGTTACAAGCCTTACTGCTTATAAACTCCACCCCTCCCCCAGTTCATAGGTCAAGAATAAAAGCCCCCAACCTACCCTACCCCCTCCAAGAAAAAAATATTCTTTTTTATTTTCTGCTAAAATTAGGGAATCACGTTCCACTAGCTAAAATCATTGATTTATTGCAAATGGAAAAAGTGTAATGGTAGCTATCACACAAAGTTACTTTTGTTTTTGTCATTCTACTATGAAAAATTCTCTTTTTATCCTGCTTACAGTAAAATCATCCTTGGATTAAAGCCCTCCCTCTGCCTGAAGATATACCTAACAAGCTCAAAAAATATTGTTTACCAACCATTTGAATCATCCTCGTCGTCATAAAGTTCATTAAAATCTCCCTCCAGGGTTTCGTGAACCAGATCAGTGTCGAATGGCAAAACTTCAACTCTACAGAAAAATATCTCAATGGTTATTAGGGGTAGTACAGTTCAGTGCTTCATTTTGATATGTTTTGACACCATTCTCTTGTTATCACTTTGAAGTTTCATGGTAACTGAGAAATGCCTGATGAGGTTTACAGTGGAAGCTTTCATGCAACACTGATAGTTGTTGAAGATGAAAAGAGGGGGGAAATTTGTTAGCTTCTATGCAGACGTTTGCCATGCAATCTTCTTTTGTGTGATGAGCCTAAAGATCCTCTCCATAGCAGGTTAGGGATTTGTGGATTTGAAGTACCGGTAAGTAAGGAATTAATGAGCATTAAGTACAGATTTATGATCGGGTCTTTTTAACCTAAAGCATTCCCGTGTTTCCCACTGTTTCTGTTTCTTTTTTTTTCTTTTTCCCCAACTTCATTTCTCCCTTCAACTGCTACTCCTGTACTAACAAGAGAACATCTTATTGTAAAATCAATTTAAAAAATGTTCAATATCATGTTGATGAGGTGAGTAGTACAATCACGTTGTACAGAGAAAAACAAAGTTAAATACTTACATATCACCCAGTCTTCCATAGTTATCACTTGGGTAATAAAAATCATACACATATCCTTCTTTATCTGACTTTGCCTGTTCTGTTCTTGGTTCTAAAAAAGGTATAACAGACAAACCTCAGTTAGTGAAAAATGCAAATAATGCTAAAATACAAGTGGTTTTAATTCATTTGGTAAAAAACACACAGTCAGATACTAATCATTAATCAGAGATGGGTTTAGTCTGAGTAAATATCAAGTGTATTTGCAAATTTGTGGAGGAAGGAAAACTTGAGAATCCAGACGGAAAATCCCTAACAGAAAGAAAAGAGGACCAAGAATAAATTCAGCCCCTCGTAATACCACATCCAAAATTGTTGAGACATGAGCAACCTTTCACTGTTCCATCCCTGCTCCACTGAAAATGTTTGCATATGTCAATAGCAAACTCCCAGAGTTTCTAGTGTCTATAACCCTACACGACCAATAGATCACTTAATTAATGTAGGTGTCAATCACATATGGTACATCTTTCAAAAATCTACAGTTATCTATAAACAACAAGTTCTCATTTACCATCAGACACTGTTAACTTTTCTCGAATCATTTTCACTGAGTTACACAGAATAGCATTTGTATCTTCAGTCTGTTTTGCCTTCCTTGCTGATCTTTCTTGCCGTTTGGTGTCACTGCAAATGAATAAGATATAGCATACGCAAGTAAATACAAGTGAACCACAAAATGCCTTTTGACTGATGATGAACTTAAGTTTTGAGGAAACAGCTCAACTAATGAAAAGAGGCCACCCATAATATCAGGCTGATACACTTGCTTGCAGAAAGTGGCTGCTTATCAGAGGACAGCCCATGGGGGCAGGAATCAATTTTGAGTCACAGCCTGCACTTGTTTCAGAGGCTTATACAATGTACATCTACATAAGTAAACCCCAAATGATGTACTGTATTCAAGCACAAAATAATAAAGAAATCTGAGTATATTTCAAGGCATCCAGTTTGACTTCAAAGTTGCAATGTTAAATCAATGTTAATGATATCAGTACACTGAAACCACATCAAAGGGCCATGAAAATATGGCTGTATTAATGTCTCTGACACATTCTAATGGGGTAGGGTCAAATTTCATTACAAGTCTATATTGAGTGAAGTCTTAACCTGTAGGAATATATTTACAATTTTATTTCTAAACCACTGTTATTTAAAAATGCAGATAAAATAATTATTTAAAAAAAAAACCTCGATCAAAAAAATATATATAAAGGATCATACAGGTTTAATGTGGCCATGGACCATATAATGAAGGGCGAATTAACAGGATTTTCTCATTGGAAAATGCATGAGTGGGAAGAAAAAAGTGGTTGTTATATGCCAAATTGGAGTTTCAAGAATTAGTGCAATGTGCATGCCTTTTTTCCCTAATTTACTCCATTCTTTTGTTGTTTAAAGAAAACAACAAATGAACAGAATAAATTATGGAAGAAATACATGTACACTACACTTATTCTTGAAACTTTGCCTTGGATTATAACAAGGTGACGGTAAAGCAGGGTCCCACTGTAGTGTTATAAAATAGTTAACACTTAATGACTGATCCTGAGGGGAACAGTGAATTTTGCTTCCAGAGAATCTCAATGTTTCCTGTTTGAAGTGAACTGCTTCCCATTTGATGCCATAGTTTTTGCAATGATGCCTGCTCATGGCACTTGGTAGTAAACAGTTTCATTGTTAGATGTCATGTGACCATGAACTAGCCAATGAATGGGTGTGTTGTGGTGGGAGAAACGCCAGCTATATAACAATTAACTTTGTGTGAACTGGGTACTGATTTTGGGATAAAATCCTGGACTGTGTTACATTTATTTAACAAAAAGCAATGAGGTACTGAGTACTAAATGCTAGGCCCCCTCTACCTTCCTTGCTCTCTAAAAACATATGAATTACCTAACTGCTGCCTGGTTAGCTCAGTTGGTAGAGCACCAGTCTGCTGTGCAGGAGGTCAAGGGTTCCAGCCCCAGACTGGACCAACACTCAGGGTGTTAAATAACTGAGGGGAATGTGCTGCCTTTGTAATTATATCTGGGAATGGTTAGACATTCAAGTCTTCTCGGATAAGGACTATAGACCATAGGCCCTGTCTCCTGCGTCTTCAGTGTTACATGGTTAGCAGGAGACACACCCAGTGTTGAAGTCTGGCCTTGTCTCACAGGTTGGTGCTTCACATAGGTTTAACATCATTGCAACTTTCCCCCTTGGACAGAATTATCCAAGAAAAACTTCTCGGACTGACTCCACCTTCACGGTTTGAATGGATATTATTCAAATAATAATAAAAATCAGTTTCATATGTAGTAAGACTTGTGCTAACCTACTGAGTGACTCCTCATCTTTGACAAGATCATAAACACTCAAAAGTCTTTGCACTTCTAAATCAACATCATCAACTGCTTCCTCTGTTGCTGCATCTGCCCTCTGCACTTCCTCAGACAATCTACTGTTACTATCAGATTTGCTGTAATAGAATAATAATTTTGAAAAAAAAAAACAACTTGAGAAATCTATTAAGCTCACAAAACCCTGGGAAGCTAGCAGTTGGGTGCATTTTGGGAGAATGGAGGAAAAAAGTACTGTTTTGCTCTCTTAATAGTCTGCATTCATAAAACTTTCTCGGCCTGGTTTGTGTTGCGCAAGAGCGTAATGTGGACTCCTATGAAGGATAGCTAGACACCTTTATTAAAAAATAAAAATCTAAAGGTAAAGTTTTCAGGGCAGTTACTCCTTGGAAGAAAAATCAAAGTTGTTTTTGTATACTATATAACAATATGCAATTTTTTAAAATAAATAAACTTGATTAAAAAAGGCGTTATGGGAATATTTAACAACTATTCACCGAAGTGGAAGTAAATATCCAACGCTAGCCACCGACACTGAGATGGATAGTTGTTTTAGTATATACTAGAACAGGGAGATAATATACATCACAAAAAATTAATTTGGATGAGTTCCTCACTTGTCACGGCCGCAAACCGGGACGCCATTTTCTCTTGAGTTGCTCAGAGGTAAATAGCACAGGATATTCGGAGTTTGACAAGCCAATCAGTGTGTGTTTAACACTATCCACTGTTTTAGTATATACTAAATGCAGCTATCGTGGCTTGCAGTGCAGTTACACAAAAATAACACTTCATTTATAAACAAGGTTTGTCAGTTTGTTTACAAAGAGCTTCTGGCATTTTTTTTACTGTCTATTCCTATCATATGCTTATATGTCTAATCTTGTTGTTGGATACTAGTTGTAAGTTGTGTGTTGAAATAAATAAATAAAGAAAATTATTCCACATGAAAAAGAATAGAAGGAAAAGACACCATACCTAGCTGAATCTGTTTCATTTTCCCTGTTTGAAGAAATGACTTTGAATCTGGCTTCCTGATCTAGAAGCTGGTGAAAAGACATATGAAGAGGTTGGCATTAATCAAACCCAGAAACATATAATTTGCAGATTTGAATGCATCACAACAGCAAAGGATAATTTCTAAACTTTTAGCTACAGCAAAATGAATTTCAGAGCTGGAAAGAGCATGTTTGAAATAACCAGGACACCAATTTCAGACAATGCCGTATAAGGTTGAGATTTAATGACGATTTGAATATTGCAAAAATTAGAAGGTTTTGTATGGAAGCGAGGAAGCTTTGCCCTCCAGAAACCTTTTCTGTATTAATCACTACCAAAAGAAGCTGCTCGGCATATAACCATTGGAGATAGAAAGAGGGGTAAAATATTAGGAAAAATGGAAATTTCTAGGCCCTTAACCGAAAGGCAAAGATTTATGCAGCTTGAAAACTTGCAAAATTACAAGGATTTGTATGGAAAACCACTGGAGCGTGACTGGAGGCAAAGCGACTTCTTCCTCATACAAATCCTTCTAATTTTAACGTCCATAAAAATTCCCCCTTAAAAGATATAAACCTGAAAATTTGCATGTAAGCTTATTTGGAACTGTTCTTCCATTTCTGATAACATTATGCATTCACCAATGATTAATCTAAATTTTTCAAACTAAATTCTTTGCAAAGTAAGTTACATTATTTTATAATTAACATTAATCAATAGATCTAGGCATAGCAGAAATACCTTCTTCTGTTGCCGCAGCCTCTCTTGCATCGTTTGCTGATTGTGGATATGAGATTTGGCCAGATTTTCATGGCTGATTGACTGCTTATGAATCTTGGCCTTAAACACAAAGCAAACACAACAGTCAAAGACCTTTGAAATAGTATTTGAAATCATTGCAACAAGAAATTAAAACAAGCTTGCCATCTACTCACGGTTGCCACAGGCATGATATTTCAAAATTCCCTGACTTATCCCTGATAAAAATAAATTTTCCCTGACCAAATAAATACAAAATGTCAGGTAGGTATAATAGTGGCTTCCAGCCTATTTTACAGTTGTCCTTTTCACTCTTTTTATGAACTAAAGACTGATAAGTTTTTAACAACAATGTCATTAAGATCAGAGAGACCCTAAATTGCGCATCCTTACTGCGCACGCAAATCCACATGCCACGCCATGCCACGTCATACATCGAGCGCGCGCGCTAAGTACTAAAATGAACAATGATAGGGCAGATGGCCATTGCTATAGCTTTGATTGGATTTAACGATCTTGGACGTCCGGTGACCCCTACTTTTCTTTTCAGAAACAGATTTTATTTGCAATTATCTACACATTATCCAAAAATGAAAAAAAAAATCAATGTGGGAAGTTTAAAAAATTTGAATATTTCTGCCCACGGGACATGGAATCCTGCCATCTTGCGGCTGCAAGGCGCGTGAAACCATGGTCGCTAAATGCGAACTTATTCTTTAAGGAACCTCACAAGTTGACTAAATTTGCTTAATAGGTCCATCCAAACCATATTTGGCAGAGAACTTTTCCCTTCAAAGCTCTAATTACAATATTTTGGGACTTGCAGCCACTTTGATCTTCTTCGCTAACGAAGCACGATTTACTCAGATTTAGGTGTTCTTCCGGGCATGTTATTTCCAAAACGAAGTCGGTGACCCCCATTTTTTTTACATTTCTGACATCGCTAACTCATGATCTTTCAATGGTAAAATTTTCAGAAAAAAATCAATGTTAGAAAAATTTCGCGCGAACGTCCCTTGAAGAATTTTTCTCCCTGACCATTTCCTAACCTTTGGCAACCCTGTCATTACATGGTTATTTTTGGGCTTGGTGGAGTATTACATTCTTTCAAGAAATATACAATAAAAAAGAGCAAATTTACAGTTTTATTTACAGGAGAGCCTTTGCTAATGGACACCAGCTATTAGGCAGACATCTTCTGAAGGTAGAAACACATGTACAGACTCTCCATCTTAGACCTTCACAAGGTTGACACCATTCCTAAGCAGACACATTTCTCAAGTCTCAAGGATGTCTACATATGGGTTGGAGGGTCAGTTAAAGGGGTGCATAGAAAAAGTGGTATCTGATAGACTGTAATATCCTCCTCGCAAATTGCTTTTCACTTCCTCATACAGAAAATGAGAAATCTGACATGAGATCAAGATCCACTAAGGGCTTTTTGCATGGACTCCTTCAATAGGCTAGTTTCGAATTGTGCAGCAACAAAAGAACAGAGTCGAGGTTCAGGGGAGTAATTTGCATTTTCCTTTGTTTTGAACAATACAAAATGCTAATTATTCCCCTGAACCTCAACTCTGTTCTTTTGTTTCTGCACAATTCGAAACTAGCCTATTGTACTTCTAGGAAAACATACCAGCAAGTCTTTTCTCTTAACATCATCTCCTTGTGGCACACTTCCAACAAACTTGAAAACTCGCTCAACTGAAATTAATGAAATGAGACAAGATATTGAAACAGAAATGACTTCCACTTGTGCACCCACTTATTTAAAAACAAAACAAAAAGAATGGAACGAACAGTCACACAATAAAACCTCACTTTACACTCAGCTTATAATCATAACCACCTTTTTGAACCGCCTAACACATGAAATTATCTTTGGTGTATATACATGTAATAAAATTCATCCTTTCTCTGCTCCCTGCCTTCTGGTATGATGTATACAACAATTAACAATTACAGCAATTAGTAAACCTACATACTGGTAGAACTTTAAGTTTAGGCTGTCATATAGTTCTGCTTATCAGCTACATGTGAGAAATTGGTCTGAAAGCAAGACATACATGTCGCATATGATTGAAGTTTTTGACCTCCAGGCAAGCTAATCACATTAGGTGTAAGGGTTAGCAACTACAAATTTCTTTACGATAATGTCAGCGGCGAATATGAATACATTTTTTTAATTTTAAATTAGATTAATTTAAAACACCACAACTACACTAAATTAAAGTAAAAGTTAATAATACGTTTGCACCTTTGACGATTACCAGAACATTATTATGTATTTCTTCATTGTAATGTTATACAATTTAACAATTACATTCCCTTTCCACATAGAAATAGATTTCCTGGTCGAACCTAAAAAGTGCTAAGGAAAGGTGTGATGGATGTACTACTATTAATTGCAGGATGTGTAAGTTTTGTTGGAAGAAATCTAACAGCATACAGAATAAACGATGTCAAAGTTACTAGGCACAAACCTGTTGATGTATCACTGGGTTTCAAATCTGTTTTAAATTCTTTTGCACAGTCTTCGGTGTTTGCAATGTGGGGTTTCTTGAAGACTTGAGCAACAACTAGAAAATATGTTCACGTAGTGTGCTAAATAAGCTTTTTGAACACTCCTCAAAAGTAAGCCTTCAGCTTTGGGGCTTGTGACGAGAAAAAATTAACCAACAACTTAATCCAAGACGCAACAATCAAAAGGAACTTCTTTCAAGTTTTGAATAACAAAGAAATAAAAAATATTGGACGAGGATCAAATTAATTATTTTCCTTACGCAGTGCATCCAGTGGATCTTCCGTTCTTTTTCGTTTTATTCTCAGGACCACAGATCCATCGTCGGCCGCCATCTTGACAGCTCGTCTTGCGGAGCATGATGGGAAAACACAGCAACAAGGCCTGGGCGGAGCAACCATTCATAGCCCTTTTCTCATCTCTAATACAGGCGATTTTTGTCGCGGCAACTCGATGCAATTTTTGTCGCGCTAAAGTTGCATCAAGTTTCAAACGTGTTCGAAACCCTTGCGAAATCGCGGCGACAAATCGCACTGAAAATCGCACCTGGTTTACACGTGCGATTTTGAAGTTGCAACGTTGCGCGACAAAAATCGCCTGTGTAAACGGGTCTTAAGCTTAGCCAAGGCCCGCCGGCTAAGAGATGAGAAAAGGGCTTAGGGGACGAGAATGCAAAAAACCATTAGTAATAGTAATAGCAATAATAATAATAATGGTACTGATAATGATAATGATAATAATAATGACGGTAATAATTTAATAATAATAATAATAATAATAATAATAAATAAATAAATAAATAAAAACAATGCAATCATGGCAATGTCATACATCCACACAAGACATGCTGTTGTCTCCGTTGTTACAAAATTCAAAAGCAAGAAGAAAAGAAGAAAAAAAAACTGTTAAAGAAGAAATATGAAAACTAAGTGTCATTCTAAAAATGTGTCTAAAACTAAGTGTCAGCTACACTATACTAGGTGACCGTTCTTTTACCTGTGCAGCACCGAAACTTTGGAATGCGCTACCATTTAACATAAGAAGCGCCAACACAGTTAGTAGTTTTAAAGCCAAGCTAAAAACTCACTTATTCCGCCTCGCATTTTTATCATAGTTGTTTCTATTATTGTATGTTTTACTTTTAATTGAAATTTTAGCTTTTTAAATCATTGTAAGTTTGCTTTTAATTGTAATTTTAGCTTTTTAACCTTTTTATTCCGTTTTTAATCTTGTCATGCGCATTTGAACATTTTATGGAATTTGCGCATTATAAATGTTATTATTGTTATTGTTGTTCTCG
This sequence comes from Platygyra sinensis, assembly GCA_019787425.1. NCBI lineage: Eukaryota > Metazoa > Cnidaria > Anthozoa > Scleractinia > Merulinidae > Platygyra > Platygyra sinensis. Next base: position 10,615 of record JAHPZR010041861.1, on the reverse strand, counting down.
ATTATATCCATTTTAGGTGTCACGCATCTATAAGTGTCTGCACGACCGCGCTAAACGTCTCGTGACCACGTCATCCGTAATCATTGGAGAGAAGAAACACCTGTCATCTGTACTTGTTTCTAACGGATATCCCTCCTCTTCTGTGCAGAATATCACAAAGGCAAGAACAGCCCTAAGGAGAGAGCCCTTGGCAGATTTAAGTTGAAATCCACCGCCGTCCAAAGACTATCGGAGCCTCTTCGCCGCTACATTCACACCGTCTTCAAGTCTGAAGACTTCGCGCGACCAAAGGACATCGTCGACCCGGCTAAACAAGGTGGCGTTTTCTACAAGATTCCCTGCGAATGCGGCAATGTCCACATAGGGAAAAGAGGGAGACCTATGCAGGATAGGATCACAGAACACGACAGCGATATACGACTCGCCTGTACCCAGACCTCCGCCCTTTCTGACCACGCCCACGAGACCGGCCACCATTCGATTTGCAAAGAGGTCAAGTTTATTGATCGAGCTCCTCACTGGTGCACACGTAGGGGCAAGGACGATATCCACTTAAGGCGGGGGTACACGTGAAGGCTGTTTTGACGTCGCGAATCACGGCCTTTCTGCCAATATCTCGGTCACGTTTCAAGCAACGCTAAATCTCTGTGCTTATGTTTGGCGGTTTTTGTTTATTTTTTTGAGTGATTTTTGGGCATTTTGGGAAAGAGACATTTTTTCGCAAAGGATAGGTTAAATTGAGAAAGATATGAAATGTTGAAGATTTGATCGATTTGGAAAATTTAAGTGAAGAATTAGTAGATGGACATGCACCGAACAGTCCCCTACCAACCTGGGGCTCTGTCTTACGGGGTCAACTGTCTGGTAGTGTTTCCAACCCTTTTTAATCTTAACATTTTTCACTCCTATTAATGTTTACTCCCGCCTTAAGACTGCACCCTAATAACATCACGGGGATAGTGGAATTGTAATCAACCTGAAGCATGGATGCCTATGATCAAAATGCACAACAACAGGAGAACGGTACAACTAAACAGATGGGTTTTGAGCAAGCGCTTGAAATGATCTTAATTACTGGCATTACGGATATCGCGGGGGAGATTGTTCCACAGTTGGGTGCTGCACATATCATTATAAATCATGTTTTCTTTAAAGGCACAAAGGGGACTGAGAGTTTTTGTTTTAATGTAATAATAATTTTGGCTCGATGTGTACAAAATTAAAAATGTGCGGCAAACTGTATTTTTTTTTATATATATTAAACAATTACCGTTGCCTGAATTCTTTAAATGCGTGTCATTTCCTGTTAGAAAATAGGATTACCCACCCCCATAGGTAGCTGAAAATTGAATGACCCCTTTTCAAATGCTCTTAAAATGCTGACCTTCACCCTGTCTGCTCCGGCATCCCTGCCCCCTCCCCTCCCCCCCCCCCCCAGCAATACTTTTTAACCAAACCCTAACAGGAAATTTAAAACTCTGTATCCTTTAATTCAACAGGTGTGTATTACGTTTTTCGTTTCTGATGAGACCCAACAAGGTCGAAACAGCTGTACACGGTTGCAATTGTTGGCTTTCAGTTTGGACTCTATCGTGTCGTTGTCCCGTTAAGCTTTTTACGCAGTATCAGCCTTGCATCACTGTTTGTTACTTTCTATTTTTGGCTGATCTGATCTTTTACAGATCCTGCGTTCACAGGCAGCATTTTCGTTTGCGGTCCTTTGCATCATCATGTTTCACTGTCTTCAAACTTAAAAGCACTAAGATAACGCTAAAGAAGACTAACACAACAATGCGTGATGAAATAGAAACAGTTTGTTGTATCTGACTAGCTTTCCTCTTGGCCACTGACAACACGTTTTAGACATGCCTACTCATGTGGCAGAAATATAGTTTTAACCTCGAACGAAGAATTTTATTTAATGTGATGTTTAAGCAGCTATTTTTAAGAATTGTCATCTCTTATTTCATAAAAAAGAGCTCATTTGTACCAACTTCATATTTTTGTTTCTCCCTGAAAGTAAGAACCCCTCGAAAGTAACGACCCCCCAAAATTACTTAATTAGCCCCAAAGGCTGCTAATTCTGAAACCAACAAAGGTCGTTACCTCTTTCCTGACTATATACTTATTTTCAAACAATAAATCGTGCTCACCCAACTGGTTTAGCCTTTTATTTATTTTGAGGGACCAGCTACTATTTGTATTTTTAATTCACATATTGTTTAATTAGCTAGTTACCCTTACAGTACAAATAAACCTTGTTGTGGTCGTTGCTCTCCGAAGTTTACGGTAGATTGAAATATGACTTTTCCCTAGAGTCGCTAAAATAATCCACCCAATCTCCAGCCAAACTGTTTCACTGCTTTAAGGTAATTCTTCTGAAATAAAACTGACAATAGATTTTCGTTCAAATGTTGCCCACTGAATATTTATCATATGAGAACTTCAATTTTGAAATAAAAAAGGGGGTGCCCATGCTCATTAAGGAGCACTGAGGCATTTAAAATGTCCCATTTTGGCATTATTTAATGCTTGTTATAAGAACGCATTCCCAGTAATAATTGTAATTTTTTGTGACAGAGACTCATGAGAACACGCATTAAACTGGAGTCAATACATTGTGGACACAAATAAACCTTTTAAGTTTGATTTAGACAGAAAGCTGAATTCTTGATTTAAATATCAACCAAATTTATTGACATGGTTACCATACGGCAAAATAGAAAAGAACACAGTTTTATCTGTTGTTTTCGTTATTTATTCAATTTCAGCAATAAAAATTAGATTAGTCTTTCCTCAAGGAAAGTTTATGATAAGTTGATTACAATGACTTTGTCTTCTCTGCTCATATATATGAATGGAAGTAATTTTGTAGTAATGGCGAATTTGAGAGAACCTAATGCAATGTTTGGCACAGGATTTAACTATCAATTTTTCCCTTAAATTAAGAACAAATTTTTCAAACTACTGAGACTAGTATGTAATAACCGCTTAAACTGTGCTCGCCACGTGTTCTCCGTAGCTTCAGTAGTGAGTATGATAAAATTTTTAGCTCTTGATATTTTAGGTGTATAACATAGAATTCTATGAAAGAATGAAAACGTCGTTTACCGTT
>JAHPZR010041861.1:0-5000 GCA_019787425.1 Platygyra sinensis | reverse complement strand
GAGATTGTAAGAAATGACAGTCTTTTGAGCTCCGATCTCTACAGGACTGGATAATTGACACAAGTGCGTAGTTAGTAGCAAAACTGTCGTTCATAAATTCCTTCGAGCATCGCTATTTTTGGGGCCTTTTTTCCAAAATCAAGCTTTTTTCAGGGGAAAGTTGTATTATGTTTGAAGACTTTCACTTACCATGTTTCTTTTCTTGTCCAAAGGCGAGTGATAGATATCTGATAGCGGCATTGCTTTTGCAACAAATCGCGATCGCATTGTTTGGCCATAAAGGGTTGTACCGCGAATTACCACCCATGTTGCAACGAACTACACACGATGAGTTCATTTTTGTGCATATTCCCGCAGATTGTTGCAACGCAGCTGATAGTAAGTACAATGACGCTTTTCATCTTGTAATACAACAGTGTTGCCCAGCAAGTTTCAAGACTGAAAGATGCTGCACGCAAAATTCGAATTTAAGTCTTATCGGTTGCCTCCTATTCTCCATCCCCGCTGCCCCGTTTTACGCCAGCTATGTTGGCTACGTCTTACTTAGGAAAAATACTGAATCGCAAACTTTCCATTCTTAGGAACTGGAGCAGTCACATAAGGGTTTTTATTATATCAACACCAGTGAAATACCAAGTGAGCTTTCCCGCGAAAACTTCATATCTTCACACGTGAAGAGATCACGCGCGTTTCTGGGACGCGGACGCCAACCGGAAGTGAGCTATTTTCACTTTTAACTTGCCCTCGCACAACCACATTGACATTGCTAAGTATCTCTTCTCTATTAGTAGAAATCTACTAGTATACTAATGCAAATGCTGTAATCTGATTGGCTGAGCAATTGCACACTATCAGCCATCAGTGTGCAGTGGCTGGAACTCGTCTACGAAATGGCGACGTTTTTTTGTTTTACCAAAGCTTTGGAGGAAATTTTTTATGGAAATTGATAATTAAAATCCTGGGAAGAGTAAACGAAGGACATTTACGGTATCTTGACTTAAAAAAAAGTTGAAATTATTGAAAAAATGATGCGAGCGCGTGCACGACTTCAATTTTAACTGCCAACTCAATCCGGGCGATGTTTCTAAGGTCCAAAATTTGATAATACGTCGAGAAATAATTGGAAACCGTTATTTGAATTAAACTTTAGTAAGAATTCTACTAAAACAATTAGATTATTCGCTCTCGATTTCTATGAGGTTATAGTTGATTCGGCCTTTAGCCTGAATTTCAGCCGTCTCCTCCTCTCGCTAAGTCTCGGGAGAGAGACGTCTGAAAGTACTGGGCGATAATGCTGTCCGGTGACGTCACGAGTGAAATGTGGTAATTTATGAAATTTCACACGCGACTTTCAGCGCAAAAACAAGTCTAGACAAAACCGTTAAGTTTTGGTGACGTCAATCATCTCCGCCTCCTTATCGACCGTATGCAAATTAAAAAAAAAATTAAAAGGCTTAAACTTTGCAGCGGTCCACTCGTAAAAATTATCATTTTACTTTCAGTATGCTCGGTTAGCTCACTATAAATACACTGGAATTAAATATTCCTTGAAATTTGTACTGAAGACGGGCGGATTGCGTTTCTCAACGGCCATTCGCATGCATGAATGATCCCGAGAGAAAGCAAATCTACAACGCGGCGAACTAAATTATTTCTGTACGTATTCGTGGGGCTACCGACTGAACAAAACTTCTAATGAAACTTATAATTTTGTGGTAACAGGGTATCAGTTTTATAGGTTTCAGTATATGTTCAGCCCGTAGCCCCAAGAAAATACGTGCAGAATAATTTGTTTGCTCGCGCGCAGATTTGCTTGCTCCCGGGGTCATTCATGCATGAGAATGGCCGTTGAAAAACCCAACAAACGTCTTCATTTATGGATTTCAAGGAGTGTTTAATGCCATTGTATTTAGTGGGCTAGCCGTACATATAAAAAGTAAAATGACAATTTTTACGAGTGAACCGCTGCAAGTTTTCAGACTTTTTTTCAGGTAATTTTGCATACGACTATACTTTCGTTTGGAAAATGGCTGTGCTGCTTTGAAAGTTCAATAGGCCTTTTGCAACAGTTGGTCACGTGACGTGCTTTTCAAGAACACACTGATTAATCATTGGTAATGCATAATGTTATCAGAAATGGAAAGAACAGTTCCAAATAAGCTTACATGCAAATTTTCAGGTTTATATCTTTTAACGTTAAAAATTAGAAGGATTTGTATGAGAAGAAGTCGCTTTGCCCTCCAGTCACGCTCCGGTGGTTTTCCATACAAATCCTTGTAATTTTGCAAGTTTTCAAGCTGCCATAAAATCTTTGCCTTTCGGTGTAAGGGCTTAGAAATTTCCCTTTTTCCTAATATTTTACCTCTCTTTCTATCTCCAATGGTTATATGCCAGCAGCTTCTTTTGGTAGTAATTAATAACAGAAAAGGTTTCTGGAGGGCAAAGCTCCCTCGCTTCCATACAAAACCTTCTAATTTTTGCAATATTCAAATCGTCATTAAATCTCAACCTTATACGGCATTGGTCAGAAAATTGGTGTCCTGGTTATTTAAAACATGCTCTTTCCAGCTCTGAAATTCATTTTGCTGTAGCTAAAAGTTTAGAAATTATTGTCACGTGACCAACTGTTGCAAAAGGCCTATCGCTACTGACGAGTGGAGCCATATGATGACTTTGATATATTACGGACTTCCCATATCCCGTAGGCAAGTTTACGAATACATCGCTTCCTCTAAGAAATTCTGCAACTGCCTTTTCCTGTTGCGGATTGAGGTTTTGAACCCCAAATGTCGAGCATACACCAGAAACGGCTTTAACTCTTGTGTCGTTAGCTCGTGATTTTCTTCTGCCATCTTCAGTGAACGCACGAAGTTTGGCAATAAAATTATTCAAATTATTCGCGTTGGGCAAATAAATTAACACGGCAACCATCATTACCAGGTTTTCGGGTAGTGACGTCACTGGACAGCATTATCGCCCAGTGCCTTCAGACGTCTCCCTCCCGAGACTTAGCGAGAGGAGGAGACGGCTGAAATTCAGGCTATTCGGCCTTCGGCCTCATCAACTATCACTTCATAGAAATCTCGAGCTCATAATCTAATTGTTAATTAGAGACAACTAGTATAAAAATCTGGGAGAAGGGACGGTCCTAGCACGCGAAATGTTCTCTTCCGGTTGCCGTCCGCGTCTCAAAACACGCTTGCTTAAGCTCCTAATAAATCGCGCTTTGAAAGCGGCACCTTTGCCACTGGTGTTTATATAATAAACAGAATATTACATGCCCGCTTATATGGCGTTCCATCTCCGCCAAAAATCAAAGTTGTAACGCAACATCCAACTTTACACATCGACATCGGAGTTTGTCATGTCAACATTAATATTCGCGTAAATCAACTTCGAACTTAACAACGCAATGTCGGTAAATACAAATCGACTTCCAACTTCAACAATCAACTCTTCATTTTAAGTCGCTAAAACCAAGTTTTCAAGACAACTTTACATTTCGTGTTGTCGATACCAAGTTTGTAAATTTAGACTCGTAGTGATATATATCGACTTGATATTTCATTAAAACGTCCAACAGTGTGAACCTATCTGATAAATCATCTGTAACGCAATGTCGGACTTTGCCAGGTCAAATTCAACATTGTAACGTCATGTTCGTCTTTACATCCCAAAGTTGAATGTTGAGCTTTTCCGCCAATAATTATGGGATAACAAAACTGACGTCATTTATTCTCGCAGCGTCACGCACGTTGTCGCGGTGTTCGGTTGCAGTTCTCAGGGATTGTCACGTTTCTCAACATTACATATTAAATGGAGAACCAGAACAACGGTCAACTGAATCACTTACGAGATACGCTTCTCCAGGTAGCAAACTTGCTTACCTCTTTGCAGAACAGCCAGAATAACCACTCAGAAGCGGCTCAGAAGGTGACTCCGCTGAATATTTAGATCGAGTAAGCTACTGCATACAGCTTGCATTCCTGTTTTACTTCAGTGTGGAGGGCCGTAGCCAGAAAAAATATGATTGAGGCAATGTCAATGAAAAATTATGACTAAGGCACTGTCCGTGGTTAAAGTACCATCCTGTGTATATTTAGGGTGTTTATGTTAATTAATAGCTGTTACAATTTGTTCAACGTATGACCACACAACCCACGCCCCCTGCCCGCTTCCCCTGGACTTTTGAGCTGAGTTTCTGAATAGACCATTTTACAGTTGCCAGCTTAGTGACCTGGCCTCTGAATGACAGCGAGGCTTGTGGTGACCTTGTTTTGATACAGATCTCACTGCTCTTGTTGTGTAAATCAAGTTGTTTCTTATGCTAACTAGGCGTATTTACATGACAAAACCAGAGAGGTCTGTATCACAGCCTCGCTGCCATTCAAAGGCCAGGTCACTGAGCAGACAACTGTAAAATGGTCTATTGCCTCAGAAGCTGATATCGATCTTCCTAATCTGTAATCCTTGTGTTCTTCATTTACATTACATGTAAGTATAGGAAAACGTGAAATACTTAACAATTACACTCCAGGGCCGTAGTTTATAGTAACAGGCAAAGCGATGCACTTGCCTCAGTTATCAGTTCTTTCGCTTTTGTTGTTTACAGTCATCATAAACACCTTAAATATACACAGGAAGGTAATTTAACCACGGACATTACCTCAGTCATAATTTTTCATTGACATTGCCTCAATCATATTTTTTCTGGCTACGGCCCTCCACACTGAGGTAAAACAGGAATGCAAGCTGCGGAGTTTACCTTCTAAGTGGTTATTCTCGCTGTTCTGCAAAGAGGTAAGTATGTGAATTAAGGAACTAATTGTTGACAAACGTGACAATCCCTGAGAACTGCAACCGAACACCGCGACAACGTGCGTGACGCTAAGAGAATAAATAACATCTGACTCAGTTTTGTTATCCCATAATTATTGGCGGATTTGGGCCCGCGGAAAGAGCTCAACATTCAACTTTGGGATGTAAAGACGAACATGACG
>JAHPZR010041859.1:0-12457 GCA_019787425.1 Platygyra sinensis | reverse complement strand
ACAGCGATAAACTAGAGCTTTGTTCTTTTTTGATCCCTTTCGAGCCTGTAATTTTCCCGGTTTACTTTCGCAACGCTTAACTTCCGTACTAAATTGCGTTAATCTCCCCTTGTCTCTTTAAATTTTTCTCCTGCAGTTCAAATTTATGATTTTTCATATATCCACTTGTCTTGCATACAGTTCCCTCTACCAACTGTGCTTTATCTGTTGGTAACTCATGGATTGATTTTACTGGAATGTTCCAGCAGTTACGAAAATGTGGATTTGTGTAATTCCTGTCACCTGACTGCAGTTTAGTCACGAGGTTGCTGTGTTGTTTCTTTCTCTCTCCTTCAAGCTGTTGGAGTTTTTCAAGACACATGGAATGACAGAAGAGGTGCGATGGTTTGAAGCCAGACTGCAGTTCATATCTGAATCTGATTGCCGCAGATGAACCAGATTCTAGCAGATCAACCTATCTTGAATTTTCTTAAATACGAGAAGAAAAATTGCGTTCTCTTGTCACAAACACAGAGTCCATACCGTTTACTTACATGTACGAGAAGTCATCTAATTAACAGAATTCAGAGAGAGATCACGAGTGGTCCCTCTTTCGTTTAGCCCTTCCTGCGTGATGCCAATGAGAGCCTCGATGAATCACCCCTCCTCCCCAGGGCCGACTGGTTCGAAAGTCGTTTAGCGCTAACCTAGGATTTAAAAGTTAACTGAAGTAATTTTTCTTATATAAAAACGTGTTTCAGTTATGTTTTGTGTAGTTTGAGAGCAACCTGGCCCAGGATTCCCCAAATAATGTGTTTCATCGAGGTTTATTTACAGTCTTTGACACGGCGGACAAAGCGAAAGAGGGACTTCTCAGAGCAGGGCGGATCCGGGGAACTGGGGTGCACGCGCCCCTGCCTCCCCCCTTGAGATGAACCTTTATTTTCACTTTCAATTTTTTTTTTGCCTCACCAATCAGTTACACCATTTCTTAGTGGTGCATCCCCTCATAAGAAAAATCTTGGATCACCCCTGAGTAGTCTGAGCGAGAGGAGAGCGAGAAGTAGATAAGGAACTCCTTTAGTTAAAAAAAAAAAAAAAAAACTACTGGATTTTGTTGTAGACACTCCGGCGCGTTCAGCCTATGTGTTAAACGTTTTCAAACAATTACAGTTAAGTTCTAATAAAAATTCAAATTAAAGATATACAACCACTTAACCGTTGTGGAATTACTACTACCCAAGCCTTAAAGATACGTTTCTTCTCCTCTTTGGCTCGCGGGCAGGGGAGAAATTTTCCTGAGTACCCTGGACTGAACATTATCAGAATTTCGCGCAGAACTTTGGTTGTGTGTGAGAGCTGTTCCATTTAGGTTGAACATTGGCCGTTTTCACATTAGAGGACGGACAAATCGTCTGGACGGACAAATCGTCTTAGACGAACAAATCGTCTGATGTGGAAACGGGACGAACAAATTTTTTCGACGGACAAATCGTCTGATATTTGGCCGTCTGGAAGACGGTTTTTTGAAGACGATTTGTCCGTCGAGACGAACAAGTCGACGACAGTACGACTTAAATTCACATCAGACGATCAAATGGTTTATTTTCTCGCCGCGAGGAAATGGGACTAGCAACAGAACGAGGTTTTATGGGAAGTTTCAACATGGCGGAACTGAAGAAACCATCATCCCACCATTGCTGATTCCTCTCTTCGTTTGGGCTTCTAGCCTTCTCGTCGCCTCTGGTGGCGCCTAAAGCAGCCACTGCTGCACAAACTCGTATTGCTGAGCTTTCTGATTCAAGAAGTTGGTACTTGGTTACCATTGACCTGCGACACCGGAAATCTTCGCCCAACAGACGTTTTCTTCCGGAGAAAAGTTTGCTCCACATGTGCAGCGTGGCGGCCATTTTACTTTACAACACAACTTGAACTTAGTGCCATTTCTCTTTGCGCTCAAATGAATGTACTGATTTGTGCTCATATTCTTCTGGTAGTGCGAATTTAAGATGGACAACTTTTCGGCATATGGCCTTCTCGAATTCACATCAGACGAACAAATGCCAGACGATTTGTCCGTCCAGACGATTTGCCCGTCCTCTAATGTGAAAACGGCCATTGTAGTGGAGTCTTCACTCTTAAATTAGAGACCTTACGCAAAACATGACTGTAACGGCAACGAGAACGTCACCAAACAAAAGGTTTAATGAGCAGAACAATAGCTATGCAAGTGCGTTATAATTCTTGGTACATTTCTTTGCCGTCCTCTGCAAAACAGCAACGTGAAATGACCAAATTCTGCGTTGTCTGCAGAACGGGTTCTGTCCTGATGTGCCGGTTCACAAGGGAATAACCATTGTTCTTTCTTTGTTTAGGAGTCATTGGTTAGCTGTTGTGTATTGTTTGGTCCTTTGTAGCGGCTCCTGTGAACCGGTACACGAGGACAGAACCGGAGAAGGTGAGCCACAACAGCAAATTTTTCGTATTTCTATTTGGCACTGAACGCATTCGTAGCATATTCAGCAGGAACAAGTTTTAATACCAACAGACGCACTGAATAAGTCTAAATAAGTGAGAAATTCCAAAGTAAAATAGAAACACATTTTTACTAGGCGTTGCCCTCGCCGTCGCCGTCGTATATGCGTAGGTCCCTATTTAAGCAAACCATGACGAAGGCGGCAACGAGAACTTCACTAAACAAATAAGCAAAACAATAGCTGTGCACGTGCGCTATAAATCTTTGTACATTTCTTTGCCGTCCTCTGCAAAACAACAACGTGAAATGACCAAGTTCTGCGTCATCTGAGGAACGTGGACGACGAGGGCTAATTTTTCGCATTTCCATTCGGAATTGAACCTGTCATCACATATTAATGTTTTCAGAGCCATGAGCGAAAGGAACAGATCTATACAACTACGAATTTGTTTTGTTTGTTTTTTTTTAACTAGGCGTCTTCCTCGCCGTCACTCAAGCTCCCTATTAGGGAGTTTACGAAACCACGACGGGAACGGGAACGTCGCTAAACAAAAGGTTTAATGGGCAGAACAATAGCTGTGCACGTGCGTTATATTTTTTTGCACATTTCTTTGCCGTCCTCTGCAAGACAACGACATGAAATGACCAAGTTCTGTGTTCTCTGGAGAACGTTAACCGCGACGGTTACTTTTTTAAATTTGTATTTCAAATTTATGTCTGTGTTCCAGATTTAGTTTTGCAATAGTTTTGACAGTAATAGACAAAGTTAGTGACTTTAGAGTATCGCGAGATTCATACGTAAAATATAACTCGTTTTTTAATCGACGTTGTCCTCAGCGTCGCCGTCATGGTTTGCTAAAACTCCTTATTAATTTGAGGGAAACGACGCCGCTGCAATCTGTGTGTTTCCACGTGCTGTTTTTTTTTTTTAATATGACAATATGATCCACTCATTTCTTGCTTACAGTGCTGCTTCGCAAGCTAAGGCCGCCTGACACAATTTCTATATATTAAACGAATAGAAATCGTGGAGGCTAAGATACTAAGTAATTATTTTGAAACGTTTTAAATGCCAGTGGTCAATTTGCAAAAAATTGGTCTCAGTAAAAAAAGAATCAATCAATCTTCATTTGCACTTAAATCTTAAATGGCCTCAAAAACGAAATCCAAAAACACATGAAAATATAGAGAGCAAAACTTTTAACAACTTTAAACTTCTTTTATTGGACATTCTAGTGACGACTGGAATCGTTAGAAATCGGCATGTTTCTCGCCTAAAGCAATCGGTTCTCAAGTTTTTGAACACAACTGCGCTATGCGTTTGCATTTAACTGGGTTCTTTCGGGTAACAAACCAAAAAGCTGAAAATTGCTGGTTTGACTTTGCATCGTTACCTTTTCTAACACTATCTTTGGTATAAAAAGACTAAAAAGCATCAATACACTGTGCTCAATTATAGAGAAAAATAGACACAGATAGTGCGGTGTGTTCAGTAAATAAAATGATCGTTCTAACTGACAGCATGTTTGTTCTTTGAAATCCTTGTGCACGTGCTAAAATATTGCATCAGCAAAAGCACGCGCGAAAACTGTGTTCGGGGCCACCTTAACTGAGCTGTGGCTCTTTTTCGAGAGTTCCCTTCATTCGACTATTCTTTTTACGCAGGCTACTGTAAGATTCTGCTGTCTAACCTTATGGGCAATAGATGGGCCGGAGTTAATGTTTAATTGCTCTATCACGTGGAATACGACTTGCACTCATAAGAAATTTCATTGTTTCCAGATTCACCAGAACGAGGACGACCTGGGTCGAGGTACTGGAGATGCTCGAGCTGGGAGCCTGAGAACCGGTAACGCGGGCGCTCGTTTGGGATGCGGTGTTATTGCACGTGCGCCGTTGCCCGTGGTATCGAACATGTAGGATTAGCTATTTAGTCAAGATCAAAGAGCTAGGGCTTTCCAATCTTTCGACTACGATTGCTTGCTAAAGAAACGTCTTTAGTCGCTTTTAGCCGCTTATGAAGGTATCTAAGAATAGATAATTTGAAGAAAGATTAGATGGCGTGGTTGTCAAAAGGAAATATATATTTTTTTCAGTACATGGGATTACATCAATAAAAGAAGTTTAAAGTTGTTAAAAGTTGTTGACTCGTCTAATATTTTCATTTTTGTGATTTCGTATTTTGAGCATTTAAGAGTTAGTGCAAATGAAGATTGATTGATTCTTTTTTTACTGAGACCAATTTTTTGCAAATTGACCACTGGCATTTAAAACGTTTCAAAATAATTACTTAGTATCTTAGCCTCCACGATTTCTATTCGTTTAATATATAGAAATTGTGTCAGGCGGCCTTAGCTTGCGAAGCAGCACTGTAAGCAAGAAATGAGTGGATCATATTGTCATATTAAAAAAAAAAAACAGCACGTGGAAACACACAGATTGCAGCGGCGTCGTTTCCCTCAAATTAATAAGGAGTTTTAGCAAACCATGACGGCGACGCTGAGGACAACGTCGATTAAAAAACGAGTTATATTTTACGTATGAATCTCGCGATACTCTAAAGTCACTAACTTTGTCTATTACTGTCAAAACTATTGCAAAACTAAATCTGGAACACAGACATAAATTTGAAATACAAATTTAAAAAAGTAACCGTCGCGGTTAACGTTCTCCAGAGAACACAGAACTTGGTCATTTCATGTCGTTGTCTTGCAGAGGACGGCAAAGAAATGTGCAAAAAAATATAACGCACGTGCACAGCTATTGTTCTGCCCATTAAACCTTTTGTTTAGCGACGTTCCCGTTCCCGTCGTGGTTTCGTAAACTCCCTAATAGGGAGCTTGAGTGACGGCGAGGAAGACGCCTAGTTAAAAAAAAACAAACAAAACAAATTCGTAGTTGTATAGATCTGTTCCTTTCGCTCATGGCTCTGAAAACATTAATATGTGATGACAGGTTCAATTCCGAATGGAAATGCGAAAAATTAGCCCTCGTCGTCCACGTTCCTCAGATGACGCAGAACTTGGTCATTTCACGTTGTTGTTTTGCAGAGGACGGCAAAGAAATGTACAAAGATTTATAGCGCACGTGCACAGCTATTGTTTTGCTTATTTGTTTAGTGAAGTTCTCGTTGCCGCCTTCGTCATGGTTTGCTTAAATAGGGACCTACGCATATACGACGGCGACGGCGAGGGCAACGCCTAGTAAAAATGTGTTTCTATTTTACTTTGGAATTTCTCACTTATTTAGACTTATTCAGTGCGTCTGTTGGTATTAAAACTTGTTCCTGCTGAATATGCTACGAATGCGTTCAGTGCCAAATAGAAATACGAAAAATTTGCTGTTGTGGCTCACCTTCTCCGGTTCTGTCCTCGTGTACCGGTTCACAGGAGCCGCTACAAAGGACCAAACAATACACAACAGCTAACCAATGACTCCTAAACAAAGAAAGAACAATGGTTATTCCCTTGTGAACCGGCACATCAGGACAGAACCCGTTCTGCAGACAACGCAGAATTTGGTCATTTCACGTTGCTGTTTTGCAGAGGACGGCAAAGAAATGTACCAAGAATTATAACGCACTTGCATAGCTATTGTTCTGCTCATTAAACCTTTTGTTTGGTGACGTTCTCGTTGCCGTTACAGTCATGTTTTGCGTAAGGTCTCTAATTTAAGAGTGAAGACTCCACTACAATGGCCGTTTTCACATTAGAGGACGGGCAAATCGTCTGGACGGACAAATCGTCTGGCATTTGTTCGTCTGATGTGAATTCGAGAAGGCCATATGCCGAAAAGTTGTCCATCTTAAATTCGCACTACCAGAAGAATATGAGCACAAATCAGTACATTCATTTGAGCGCAAAGAGAAATGGCACTAAGTTCAAGTTGTGTTGTAAAGTAAAATGGCCGCCACGCTGCACATGTGGAGCAAACTTTTCTCCGGAAGAAAACGTCTGTTGGGCGAAGATTTCCGGTGTCGCAGGTCAATGGTAACCAAGTACCAACTTCTTGAATCAGAAAGCTCAGCAATACGAGTTTGTGCAGCAGTGGCTGCTTTAGGCGCCACCAGAGGCGACGAGAAGGCTAGAAGCCCAAACGAAGAGAGGAATCAGCAATGGTGGGATGATGGTTTCTTCAGTTCCGCCATGTTGAAACTTCCCATAAAACCTCGTTCTGTTGCTAGTCCCATTTCCTCGCGGCGAGAAAATAAACCATTTGATCGTCTGATGTGAATTTAAGTCGTACTGTCGTCGACTTGTTCGTCTCGACGGACAAATCGTCTTCAAAAAACCGTCTTCCAGACGGCCAAATATCAGACGATTTGTCCGTCGAAAAAATTTGTTCGTCCCGTTTCCACATCAGACGATTTGTTCGTCTAAGACGATTTGTCCGTCCAGACGATTTGTCCGTCCTCTAATGTGAAAACGGCCAATGTTCAACCTAAATGGAACAGCTCTCACACACAACCAAAGTTCTGCGCGAAATTCTGATAATGTTCAGTCCAGGGTACTCAGGAAAATTTCTCCCCTGCCCGCGAGCCAAAGAGGAGAAGAAACGTATCTTTAAGGCTTGGGTAGTAGTAATTCCACAACGGTTAAGTGGTTGTATATCTTTAATTTGAATTTTTATTAGAACTTAACTGTAATTGTTTGAAAACGTTTAACACATAGGCTGAACGCGCCGGAGTGTCTACAACAAAATCCAGTAGTTTTTTTTTTTTTTTTAACTAAAGGAGTTCCTTATCTACTTCTCGCTCTCCTCTCGCTCAGACTACTCAGGGGTGATCCAAGATTTTTCTTATGAGGGGATGCACCACTAAGAAATGGTGTAACTGATTGGTGAGGCAAAAAAAAAATTGAAAGTGAAAATAAAGGTTCATCTCAAGGGGGGAGGCAGGGGCGCGTGCACCCCAGTTCCCGGATCCGCCCTGCTCTGAGAAGTCCCTCTTTCGCTTTGTCCGCCGTGTCAAAGACTGTAAATAAACCTCGATGAAACACATTATTTGGGGAATCCTGGGCCAGGTTGCTCTCAAACTACACAAAACATAACTGAAACACGTTTTTATATAAGAAAAATTACTTCAGTTAACTTTTAAATCCTAGGTTAGCGCTAAACGACTTTCGAACCAGTCGGCCCTGGGGAGGAGGGGTGATTCATCGAGGCTCTCATTGGCATCACGCAGGAAGGGCTAAACGAAAGAGGGACCACTCGTGATCTCTCTCTGAATTCTGTTAATTAGATGACTTCTCGTACATGTAAGTAAACGGTATGGACTCTGTGTTTGTGACAAGAGAACGCAATTTTTCTTCTCGTATTTAAGAAAATTCAAGATAGGTTGATCTGCTAGAATCTGGTTCATCTGCGGCAATCAGATTCAGATATGAACTGCAGTCTGGCTTCAAACCATCGCACCTCTTCTGTCATTCCATGTGTCTTGAAAAACTCCAACAGCTTGAAGGGAGAGAGAAAGAAACAACACAGCAACCTCGTGACTAAACTGCAGTCAGGTGACAGGAATTACACAAATCCACATTTTCGTAACTGCTGGAACATTCCAGTAAAATCAATCCATGAGTTACCAACAGATAAAGCACAGTTGGTAGAGGGAACTGTATGCAAGACAAGTGGATATATGAAAAATCATAAATTTGAACTGCAGGAGAAAAATTTAAAGAGACAAGGGGAGATTAACGCAATTTAGTACGGAAGTTAAGCGTTGCGAAAGTAAACCGGGAAAATTACAGGCTCGAAAGGGATCAAAAAAGAACAAAGCTCTAGTTTATCGCTGTAACAAAGATCATAGAGTATAGTTCTTTTCTTGACGTCGCATAAATGGACCACAAGCTGCCCGCGGCTTTCTCTCTTTACCCAATGAAAACTACCGCGGCTACGGCAAAGTGCAGACATAGTGTCCGAAGTTTAACGCACGTAAGTATAAAAATACAAATTATTTACCTTTTTGTATCTCTCAACAATGTTAAAGCCACAAAGATGCTGTAGTTTATGAAGATCAACTGGGCAAAGATAGATCGGCTGAGCTGCAAAAACGATTGACAAATTATTCATCGTTTCCGTCACAGAAAACGGTTAAACCTTGTGATTTTCTCTCCCCCCATTACCCATATGTTGCCCTTCCCTTATTCCCTGCAAGGAACAGCGACATCAGTTGACTAAGCTTACAGTCCCGTGTTCTGGGGTTGCTGTGACTCAACATCCATCGGAAATACATTGCTTTCAGTCTGTAGTTAGCAGTTTCCTTGGAAACATACGTGTGTTGTTGCAGTAACTCGTATACTGTATCGTGAGTTATAATTTGATTGCATGCCGCGCCCAGAAAGGGTTCAAAGGTTAACCCTTTACTCCCTAAGAATGACTTACAGATTTTACTTTGTCTAACGCCAGACGATCTTACTCGTCAAGGGGAGACCCCTTACGGTGTAAAGGGTTAAAAGTTTGCGGGTGTGCAAAATCAACTGCACTATCAGCACGATCTGTCACCTCAAACTACCAGGACAGCATGTAAAACACAGACATAGGACCTGGCAAACGAAGGTAGAGGGTTTTGACATGCCCGCATGATCTCATGAGTAGTTTTATGCAGTTTTACTCCACCGAAATCCTCACTGAGATGCCCTGAGCCATTCATACAGCAGGAAAACCAGATGCAATGATCCACACCTAATAGATGAGCAATCTCGTGCACCAGTAGCTTACAACTTCTCTGAAGAAGATAAACGCAGTACAATAAACACTGAAAAACATGTGTTGTGGTACTACCATAGATTAGTGCTAAAATAAGTACACCATTATTTTGTTCTTAGAGATCGACATTTTCTACGATTAATCTCTATACTCCTTTGGCCATGTAAAAGAGAAGCCATAACTCCCGGGGGGGGGGGGGGGGGGAGGGTTACTCCCTTATAAGGGCTTAATGGGGACATGCGGCCAGCCAGGGTATGTTTTTCAGGATTTTTGTCTTAAACAGGGTATCAAATTTATCATGTTTTGTCTTAATCAGGGTACCGATTTATCAATTTTTGTCTTAAATGGGATATCTTTTCTTGGACGATAAACACCAAAATTTTGACAAGCTCTTGTAAATTAATATTGACTTCCGTTGACTTTGGCATTGATACCGGGCACATTAATGTCTTAAACAGGGTATCAAAAATCAGAATTCTGTCTTAAACAGGGTAGGAAAATCAGCGATAATTGTCTTTTAAAATTACATAGGTGTATGTTACTGTTTACATGCAGCAGTAAAATGAATCATTTACCTGTAAAACTATCTGCTTCTCTTGAATGGATTCCATTTGTTTTGTGGGCCAGATGTCATACCAGTGTTCAGTGGAGAAAGACAAAGATGGATCATAACGAGCAAAGCTAAAAACCTTAAAATGAGAAAAAAAAGATCATTATTTTCCATCAAATAAATCTCTTGTCTGGATAGTCTTTGCAGTGAATGCACAAATCACTTAGAAATTGTGAGTTTTAACAGTTACATGTTAAGTGACCTTAAACCTTTTCAGCCATACAAATTATCTTTAAACCAATGACGGACTCCCAGAGCTTCTTGCCAAAAATGCTTTTTTTTGGACATTTTGGAGATTTTCAGGCTCGATATGGGCTAAATTAGCTCCAATCTACTCACAAATGCACTTGCAATATGACAGCATGCATTTCTTTCCACTAGCACTGTGTTTTATGACATTTTTGCTCAGAATTTTGAGATTTTTGAATGAGAAAGTGACCTACATCTTTAGGCTTTTCGTTTCTTTTTTAAATAATATTATTTTCTCCTTTCCTTTTTCTCCTTTTCTTTTCTTTTTGCTACAGTGATTAACCTTCTAATGGGCTTGCTTCCAGTTCAAAAACTGCCGAGAAAGCATCCTCGAGGCAGACAACTTTTACCATGGAGTAGCCATGTGTAGTTGCAGGAAATTTTTCTCTGAGGTTTTCACTTACATGTACAAGTAATTTCTGAGCATTTTTGTGCATACTTCAGGCTCTATTGAGCTGATCATCCCAATCTTGGTATCATTGGAAAGATCTTTTCCTCCTGCGGAAGTCAAGTACATATGATGCCAATTTTGGTCAGAGTATAGTTAATGGAGGGGATGACATCAGAAATGGAACAAAGGCCAAGGCTCGTCACAGCCATTTATGGCTGGCATGGGAGTCAATGGGTTAATGATGTTCTTTCAATTGTTGTAAATAGTGCTAGTGGGGAGTTAATTTACTATTTTAGTTGAAATATTAAGCAACTTTCTTTGGTTGATCATTTCCTCTATTCCCATAACTTGCAAGGCTAGTTACATACTAAAAACCAAGAGGAGATATAAGATGTTGATCACTGATTCTTACAGCAACTCTTTGGTTTCCAGCTGCCAGTCCAGCCACAAACAAGTCAGGATCATCCTCATACAGATCTACCATAGTCAGACCGATCAAACAGAGTGCATCATCAGCAATCTGCTGCCGAAGTAGATTATGGATGCTGTCTACTTTGAGTTGAATGTGTCCTGATGGAGCAATAAAGAAACAACCATGGATCCGAAATGATAGATTGCAAGATGGTCACATGAAGAGGGCTAAACTTACAAGGCCCATCAATTCAAATATGAAATATCTGACATGCAAAGCATTACCCATTATACACAAGCTTACCGCAATGATCTTCGCAGAAGTGGATCTTAAAATTGGCAATTTTAAGGATGGGGCCAAGAGCACAGCTACAATAGTCTGTGCTTCTCCTTTCATGAACTGATGTAAGGTTTGGCAGGATCAAAAACTGCTTCATTCTCCCCCTCCCTTTTAAACAAGAAAAGTAACTTCTTCTCATCACTTTGTCTTGTGTGAACACGTTTGGATCTGCTAATCTGAGCTTAATCCAATTTGAGACAACAATACATTAAGTTCTTACCCATTCACTCAGTCACTGCCTGTCATACTTACTGGCATACAGGGCAGCAACAGCATCAAAGTCTACCTGCAGTAATGTAGCAGCTGTCCTAAGCTGCTTTTGTTTTATCATTGTAGCAGCTGTTATTGTTTTAGGGCTAGGGGCATTGTTTCTGTTGTTTGTTCTATTGTACTCTCAAAGGGTAGCAAGCCAATCATGTGAGACCCTTACGAGAGCTGCTACATCACTCTCTACATGACTCAAATTCTTGGCGGTTTGGCCGCTGGAAAGCCAATGCAAAGAAATCATTGCAAATATTTCATGGCATTGAGAATGGACTGCATAGTGTAAAATTTACATGACATCTTTGAAAATCTTGTGACATATTTAACATTCAGTCATCACTCTTAGCCTCCTAAACAGATACATATACATAACTGTATGTACTCTTTGTTCCCTCATTCACATTGACTTTCTTCCCTTTAAAGATAATTTTGAGAGAGGGATCATATGAAAATCTCAAGGAGGGTCTCCATACAGTGTAGGAGGCTACCAGAACCCTGATGACATAGTCAGGATGGTGGGATATCAGTTACGGCTGTGTCAATTCCAAGGCCACCCATGTCCCCCTCCCTCCTCCAGGCATTTGACACGTCAAATTCCCTGGTGGTGGGAAGGAATGGGTTGGGCTTGGAACTGATAGAGCAATTAGATTTATTACGCACCATGAGACCAGCGATGATTGAGTTCAAGCTGTTTTGACTGTACTCGAGAACTTTGCCTACATGTTTTCTTTGCCATGGTTGATGAAGCTTTCGTTTGATCATTTAATTCATAATTCCAATATGCCACACCACCTGCAAGAGATGTTTCTTATAAAAAAAACGCCTGTCTAAAGGAAAGATGGGTTATAATCTGCCCGAGATAGTAGGTATGCATTCTCCTGTCAGGGTTTTCAGTACCTTTCTTTGAGGGCAGTTTAAGCTTCACTGTTGGCAGCAACAACGACAGGTAACGAATAAAACCGCTCTGTGTAGTCCGTTAAATCATCAATACAGGGATTGCAGTTCGAGACACTTTCATCGAAATCTCCTATGGGC
>JAHPZR010041853.1:0-23396 GCA_019787425.1 Platygyra sinensis | reverse complement strand
TTGGTTAATATAACCGTGTGATATTTTAGCGCGTTTGAAAAGTGTTGCTTGATCCTTTATTTCATTACTGCTAGAATTATAATCTTCCTTGGTGCTGTGTTGTTGGGCTTGAGCTTATCCATATTCATCAAACACCAACATTTCCAGCTGTGTTTAGCCAGTTGCTATGGTTAGAGTCTCTTGACATCAGTAAGATAATGAAATAAATCCGATGTCTAGTTTTTGGAGGCGCTCTTCCTGGAAATAACTATTTGGTATTCGGTAACTTGTGAAGATTTTGTTGTGTGATTTTTAAGCCAAACTTTATTCGTTCGGTGGTTCTTTTTGGACATTGAGTTACGGCTGCTCAATTAAAATTCATACCTCGCACAAAAGCGCCAGGAAAAGTGTATTTACTTTAATCAGTACTAAGGTGTTTGTTTGCATATGTTTAAACTCAAGAACACGTACCAAGATAATGATATGAAAAAGGCGGGCTTAGAATTTAGGAAAGCCCAACCCACGAAGCTGGAATTACGCTTGTGACACGTATGCTGTTAGAAATATTTAACAACAACTTTATGCTTAATTCTAGTGTGATTCCAGGGTTTGACTTGATGGAAACAAAGATTGTAATTTTTATATTTCTCGCGTTGTTTTATATTGGTCAACCACTTGAAAATTGATAGTTAAAATTCTGGATGAAAATATTTTAGTCACTGTGAGTAGCCTCGAAGGGAAATATGCTAAACAGCTTCGTGCGCAATCGCACTAGTATCTTATGCGAATTGCGCAGGCTCTGACGTTAGCCTAAAATTAAGGAATTGACAGTTTGACAGTGATCTGACGAATCATGTGGTTCACCCCATAAAAGCAACGTGAGAAGTGAATCAGCGGTAGTTGAAGATCAGTAGTTGAAGATCAGTAGTAGAAGATCAGTAGCAGAATTAGTTGCTGTAATAGTTGTGATCAGTAAAGAGTGAAAGTAGAGCAACGCTGTGACGGTTGTCGTCGGAAATAAAAGAAGAAAGTTAAACCAGACCAGAGTGTTGAAGTAGCTGGCTAATCCCCGACAGCCGCTTTAACAAGTTAGGTTGGGGATAGGGCTACAGGGATCAGCTAATTCTAATCCTAAAGTGCTCTTATCTCGACAAAGAAATGAAACAGCGCAAAGTTTATTTTGTCCCGGATGGAACTACAAGCATACAGGCAATTCTGGATTGGAGTGGAGTTTGGTTAACCCGTGGGTAGAGACGAAGCCCAACCCACGTCGCCAGTATAATGCTTAAGAAAATTCATACTTTTTGAGAACATGGACAACACTCAGTACCGAAGGAGTCTCAATCCAATTGTTATGTACACGGCAGTTAGTTGACATGACTTTTACGATAACATTAAACCAACTTTATTTCGCATGGCTACGTGTACTTACAATGGTAAAAATGTTCCGTTATTACTCTATTAATATAAATCTTGCCTTACTGTGTATATACAATATAAACTTGTGAACTCTAGGGGTTAGGAGAGTCAAAGGTACCTTGACTACTTAAATACGTTAAGTAGTTGCCAAGCATGCTATTTTGTGGTTGG
This sequence comes from Platygyra sinensis, assembly GCA_019787425.1. Taxonomy (NCBI): domain Eukaryota; kingdom Metazoa; phylum Cnidaria; class Anthozoa; order Scleractinia; family Merulinidae; genus Platygyra; species Platygyra sinensis. The sequence goes on along the minus strand of JAHPZR010041853.1, from coordinate 21,827 downwards.
ACACTTTGGAACACGCCAAAAGCGATAGTTAAGAAAGTGAAATGCACAATATCAAGAAATCGAACACATCCGAACAATCCTAACGCTATAGCTTTTTGTATCAATCTGCAGCATTAGTTCTAAGTCGTCAAAGATGAAATCCATTTGAACATTAGAGTTTGTGCGTTTTCATCACAATAAGTGCAATTGTGCTTTGAATATCAGACACCTGATGAAACAATCATGCTCAAATATACAATGCAGCTTATCTGGCTAACTCCAACTCTAACTCTACGGGCGGAAACCTTCGCTGGCAACAGCACCTTAGCTGATATCGATTCCCCGGCTATAATTGCTGGTTTCTATGTTCCGATTTGAACAAGCTCTGTTAACTTCAGCTGCCTGCAATGAATCGGCCACATGACTAGAAGCCAAGAATTCCTTAGTCATGAGAGACGTGTGAGCTTCTGACAGGCGAGGATGTACTGCCTGCCTAAAAATGCTTACCACCCGTGGACAAGGTCTACTGCGTATTATCTTACAATTACGTCTGATTGGTTATTTACATCCCGAGGTAAGTGCCTTTAGATTATCGATTCCCTCGTATATACTCAATATATGAAAGCAAACACTCGTGCGACGTTGAACTGAAGAAGAATACGAGAGCTGCATTTATCAAGCCCCAGTTACCTACGTCCGTTGAGCTCGTTACGAAATCCCTCCTCCCGATAAACACCTGCCTCACTGTTCGCCGGGCTGTAGCCAAAGGCAGATTGGTTTCTAAGGTCTTGGGCTCTGCCATTCATTTTCAATACCATTATAATGTTGATGCTGTTACCATTAGAATCTTGCCTTGAGTTGCAGACAATTCGGGATATTTTCATGTGTATGAAAATAAAATACTAAAACTCTCATTTGTTGTTCATTCAACTCTTGAGGACATTTTTACTTTTCAACCATTTCTCCACGTCATTTGAAGTTGCAATTGCCGTAAAAATCTCAACTGGTCAAGCCAAATCTATTATTTTTTGATGAAAGTCTGTGTATTTTCTGTTTTCTAGAAAAACACTTTAGGATTAGTTGGGTTTTTTTTTTAATGCATTATAATTTTGGATTAGTTTTCCATTAATCTGTGTTATTTTCTGGCTTTCTGTGCAAAGAGTCACATTCAAGATGGCAGATCTAAGATGGCAGACTTGATGATGTCATGGGAACAAACAAAACTTTTGAGATGTCTTAAGTCAACGAAAACTTTAGAGGAACTGAAAACCTTAGAGGAACTTCCATTAACTCTTCCCTCTACCCCATGACAGCGTCAAACATCCAATGTTTGCTGTCTGTAATCAGCTTACCTACTTGCACACTAGAGAGAGCGAAACTGATTTTTATTTGCTGAGAATTTTTTTGATTGATCGAGTTAACGATGAAAGGAGCCCGTTTACCGTGAACGGAATTCTTTAACTCGCTAAAATGAAATTCGAAAGCGTGAAAAATATTGTGATGTCAAACAAAATAGTACCTTTGACATCGATAAACTTTTCAATGTGAATGATAACTTCTTTTAATGCAACTATAGATTGGTAGACGGAAGGCGTATGGAAGTAATTGTTCAGTGAAACAGAAGCTTGTGGGGGAGGCAAGATTGGGTGACAAGCCCAAAACGCGTCTGAGTAGGATTAGACTAATGTATCTGAAATATTTCTGTAAACGGTTCAAAGATATTCTTCAGCCAGTACGTAGACATCTTCCCTTTCCCCTGTAAAAAAAAAACGCATTATATGATCTGACTGGGAATAGAAGATAACCATTATTTGTTACAGTGTAACGAACTCAACCGGGGCCACCCAACGGTTTTCAGCCAATCACAAGACGAGTTCAGAACAAAAGAATCAGAGTTCGTTCATTTTGGACTGACTGGGAATTGATGCGAAAGGCAATGTGAAAGTGGATTGCGACGCTTCTATTTACGACGAAATGTGGTTCATTTTCAACACCGGAAAGGGAAATAAATATTTTCTGAATGGCGGCCAAAAAAATTTGAGAAACAGGCCAAAAATAAATATATTTACAAAGCAAATGTGGACCTCGAATGCTAAAGACGAATTCAACGCAAATATGTTTACCGAATGGCAGGCTGGAAGAGTTCAGCAAATATATTTACCGTAAACCCGTGGACCGGGAATTATGGAGACGAAATGTACTAGGCACAGTTATATTTACCGAATGACGGCCGGGAACGTCTAGGATGACAGAGTTAACACAAACATATGTACCGAATGACGGCCAGGAATTTTGAGGACCTGAAAACTCACGGAATGAATACCGAGAACGTACAGCAGGACGGCGGAGAGGAAACACAAATATATTTTCCGGATGACGGCAGGAATTTTGAAGACAAAACGCCATGAAACGTACTACCGAACACAATTTAATTCGCGGAATAAAAACGACGTGTTGCACTTGTGAAGTTTTCACAAAGCTGAAATTGCACTCGTGAGGGGTGTTACTAAACAGAGTAACGAAGTAACGAGTAACGAGTAACGAAGTAACGGAAAACCGAGTAACGAGAAAAAATTTCGAACGGTCAAAAATTCTCAAATCTTTTTAAAAATGTGTAGAATCGATTAAAATCGTTTTTTAGTACTGATATATAAACAGGAACTACAAAACCAATTCACAAAGCAAGCTTGACGACCCATAAGCTCAAAACATTGTTATTAGATACCCGGCAGCCGGGAAGTGTTATTATTTACTACAGTATGACCGGTAGTCTCAAATTATTCTAGAATTTCCACGGAAAACCTCTGTAGATCTTTGCTTAGAAATGTCAAGCGATTTCAATTATAATTTTGGCTTTGTGGTTGATTAAATTTTCGACCTTGATACTTATAGAATAATTTGTAAATTTTTACAGAAATTGAAGTTGGAACCCTGAATTGAAGTTGGTGAGTATTCGGTATTTGCTCAGAAATGCGAAGCGATTCTAAATTATGCTTTGGTTTTGCACAAATTTTACGAGCCTCGTGTCACTCGCCGTCAGAAGTTCTTCCCGCTTTCCACCAAAATTTCCTCTTGAACCTGCTGAGATGTCGGTGTAGAAATACCAAGCGTTTTCTGGCCTCAATAATTGCCTCGGCAAACTAGTACAATTGTACAAATAGCTATAATAAAACGCTTCAGCTTTCGGTGACGAAAGTCCCGTGTAACACTTCAGTTGCGTGACAAAGGGTTTTCGCGCCAAAAGGAAGTAAGCGTTGTTGAAAGCGACGAAGTTCTACTGTGAGCTAAACCTTAGCTAAACCTTATTTATAATCGCTTCGCCTTTCTGAACAAATATCGAAGACTCTCACAGTGTTCCAACTTTAATCAGTTTGTAGAAATTAGTGTATGAGAGTTGATCGACACGCTGAGTCAGTGACGAAACTTCGAGATTTTCTAGTATGCCCAGGCACGACAATTTCCTCCCCAACAAAGCCAAAATTACAATTGAAATCACTTGACATTTCTAAACAAGATCTACAGTTTTATGAACGATTGGGTGAGTTTTTCCGTGGAAATTCTAGAACAATTCCAGACCGCCGGGTAAGTAGTATTAAAAGCACTTCCCGGCTGCTAGGTACTAGTCTAGACACAATGTAAATGAAAACACTTCAGTAATAGTTGCAGTAGTCCCAGAACAGCAGTACATGACCTCCCGTCCTGAAATGTGAAATAAATTCCCAAGGGCGTAGCCAGGGGGGGGGGTCCTGGGGTGCCCGTGACCCCCCCCTTTGTAAGCCTTTTTGTAAGCAAACAACCTACAATATTCAGGTGACAATCTGATGAGTACCCTCTGTATGAGTCAGTGTGACCCCCCCTTTGAAAAATCCTGGCTACGCCCATGATTCCCATAATCATCATAACCTTGAAAACAGCCGAAAAGACTTCTTTCTACTCGTGATTATCGTATTAAAGTTGATGTCTGCTCTGATGACGGAACTCAGTTATTCGACCTCAGCGACCGTCAGGTGATAGATTTACCTCCACGACCTGACCTGACGAACATTATATTAAATTTCAGGATTAATTCGAGCCACTGTAGTCTTGAGCATTGGCTTTAAATCTCAGAGTTTTAAACTTGGGCCCCTTAGCTTTGCGTATAATTTTGAAAACTTTGGCGAACGAAAGAAAAAAATTATACTATCGGGTCCTTTCTACGGCGTGGAATCAGGTTAACATGGAATGATATAGGTGGATGTTGCATGAATCAAAAACAAAGCGAAACGCCTTTCCGTGCCTTGGCAAACATGCTTCTGGGGCTTTTAATTTAATTTTTACTCTTTCAAACCATTTTACGCATTTTAAAACGATTTTGAAATTTTTGACCCTTTCAATTTTTTACCTGTTACTCGGTTTCTCGTTACTTCGTTACTCGTTACTCGTTACTTCGTTACTCTGTTTAGTAACACCCACTCGTGAGAATTTAAGCTTTTTGAAAAACTCACTCGCGCAAATTGATTCCAAATTAAACTCGAAACCGTGTGGCTACCTACACATAATGCCCTGTAATATGTAGTAAGGATGAGAATACTTCTGTTCGAATTAAATGTTACAGGTTGTAAAAAAATTTATCGGCCTTCAAAATTGTAGCTGGTCACGAAACTCTGTTTTGTCGACCTGGGCGTCAACTGCTGGCGATCCGTTATAACAGAAAACTCGAAAAATTTTATTAAGCCCCTCGTTGTTCCAGTGTTGTTGAGTCCAACACTGATATAAAGTCAATTTTTTGTCTTCAACGTTGCAGTCATTCAGAACATAACGCATATTTTACATTACGATGCAAGTCTGTCAACATTCGCGACCGTCGAGCGACCGTCAAGTCGTTCGGAAAACATATTTAAAAATAAAATTCAAATTTGCGTTGAATCTCTTTTTTCTTCCGTCAAGCCATCATTGGAAAACGTATATGTGTTTTGTCTGTTTTAGTTTTGAAAATTCGTGGCGCCCAACAGTGAATATTTAGTCGTCTCTTCGTTGATGGAAATAAACAACTTTTCACCGCAAGTCTCTCATTTGTGATTGGTCCGTAATAGAACGAACTCCGGTTCTTTTGTTCTGAGCTCGTCTTGTCATTGGCAGAAAAAGGTTGGGTGGCCCCGGTTGAGTTCGTTACACTGTAATATATTTGATCGACATAAAAGATTTGATATTGCACGACTTTTACAAATTCACTTCCATTTATTTTCATTTTTATTCAGAGGTGAAAACCTAAATTCTGTTGTGTTTTTCAGCGATGAGAGGAAAAACGCCGGGAAAAACCGAGATTGTTGCATTGCGTATCCCAGGGTCAGATTAGATAGTATGGATACAATCTAATCCGACTCTCACTGAGATACGCAATAAAGAGTACCGATAGATGTTGAGCATCAATATCAAAATAACAATTAAATAGCAGCGATAACTAGAAAAACTAATATGTGCAATATTGTTTAAAATCAATATCCTTATTTACATTCCAAATTCAAATTAATTCATTCACTTTCAGAACGTTCGCGCACTGGGCGGCAGGAATTCTATAAGATGGAATATTAAGGCTGCCCCTATGTCTTTTCTGTCTGTCTGTCGTGGATAGTGGACAGAGTACAAAAATGGCTAGGTAACAGTCCATTAAAACATTTATGCATCGTATCTGCATCGTCTTCCACAGGTTTAGCTTGACATTTAGCAATCGTGACCTAAAACTTTCAGAGATACTGCATGCATGATCATATTTTTAGAGCCCCAAAACAATCCTGGCTGCAAACTTTTGAACATGATATGTATATAGATGGCAGACCCACAGGCTATATATTCAGGTGGGTCGGAAAATTACCTTCACCTCCACATAACCTCTGAACTCAGTTTCATAGCCTCCAATGTCGTCCAAGACGACTTTAGTGTCTCCACTGATGTGAATTTTCTGAGCTGAAGAAATAGAAGGTAATCATAATTGAATGATACTCCAAAACAAACAAATCCTAGCTTCAAACATCAAAGCAGTAAATTAATGTTTATTTATCTATCCCATTTACGCGAATAGTTTTAATCTATTAATTTTAAGCAGAAACTCGAGGTAGTTTTAAATGCCATATAATTTTAGCTGTTTCTATCCTTTCAGGAGACCCCCTTAAAGGAGAGTTTCAACAAAGGCTTTCTATTTGTTAGAGTTGTGGTCTAGTACATTGGATAGTTGGCAGCTCCATCCTGTAACCTGATCAAGCGATATTTTCTACAATGTCTAATACTAAAAGCCGACGATGAGGCTGTCGGGACAGCTCGCTGTCTCAATTTTGCTCCGACTTTGGCAAGATTGAGCGGAATAATTGCAATATATTACTCTTTCAAATAAAAAATTGGCACCAAATTGTATTTCTTTTCCTTTTACATGCAGACAAACTACAATTTTACAACACATACAGGCAGGACTTCAAAAGAGCACTTTGAATATGGCAAGCTGCGTAGTACTGCGCGCATAGCGCAAAATAGCTGTCATATGCGCATGACAGACAAAAGGGAATGCAGACTTCCGTGCAGATATCCCGGACGTACTTCTTTCCTTTCCCTTTTTCTTGCTCCCTTCTCCTTTATTGATGCCAATACTGTTCTACTGGTTACAAAATGAGATAAGACAACTTTAATTTGGCTCCTGTAAGCCCCGCTACTTTATATATAGACCTTGTAGTTTAAAATTTGTGTTAAGACCTTTCAGTCACTTACGTTCCCCAGATGTTTGCATCCTTGATGCAGTGTTAACTGTATCTCCAAACAAACAATATCGCGGCATTTTGTTACCAACTACACCAGCAACACATGGTCCTAGAAAAGCAAATGTTCACAGTAGAGACCGGAAGCGAATAAATAAATAAATAAATAAATAAATCCAACAAAAATTTTGCTGGGTCCAAACAATCTAGGAACAGATCTATGGTCTTAAATAAGCGATTGGCTAAGCTTCATGTTGGTTCTACAACTATAAATTAATGCGAAGGTAAAATATAAAATGAGTATGAGGCATGAAAGGCAGGGCCTCCAACTCAGTGAGCAACCCTAAGCAACCAACACAGATATCACTAAAGACCCGATCAGTGCAACATACACTACATCTCCTCTTTTGTTAAAAACTGATATTTCAGTGTTATAGTTAAATAACATTTTATCAGCCATTAACGCCACTCGTCTTAAGTTTTAAACTAAAATCTAACCATGAAGAACTGTGACAGTTGACGCTGTCACCTGAGTAGACTTCCATGCAAAGCTACATACATACATACATACATACATACATATTTTATTGCAACTCCCTAAAAAGGGTTTTCAGTTACAAATTAAATAAAAAATACAAAGAACAATAATTAATATATAAATAAGAATAACTAAACAATTAATTAATCCAAATCTAATTTATGTGTTTTCCTAAGTAGATGAAATTAAGTTAAAAGTAATTGTTTGGTCAATTTCGATTTAAAGGCTTTTACAGAGTTTACATTTTTAAGATCATTACTTAAGTTATTCCATAGTTTGGCTCCACGGTATGAAAAAGAACGCTGACCGGTGGCCAATCTGCATCTCAAAATGTTCAGATGGTTGCTCTGTCTTGTATTTCTAATATTAGTTTGAGAGCGAAATAGAAATTTTTCTGCCAGATAATCAGGGACGAGATTATGAATACACTTAAAAATCATTATTGCATCGTTTAGATAGAGTCTATCGCAGACAGGCAGCCAATGAAGGGATCTGATGCCTTGCGAAATATGATCGAACTTTCGGAGTCCCAATACAATACGAGCAGCGAAGTTCTGACCCAATTGGAGTTTCTTAATATTAGAACGACTAGTGTTCGACCAAACCGTCGAACAGTACAAGAGTTTACTAAAAATAAAACAGTTCATAAGTAAAATCAATGTCTTCTTATCTAATAGGTGCTTGATTCTGTTTATTTGAATCAGTTTGTGTAGGCAGCTGGAAGCGGTTTTGGTAATATGATCATTATAAGTTAGTGACTGGTCAATGTGGATACCAAGATCCTTGGCAACAGTAACAGGAGTGATTTCTATTCCAAGCTACAACACCTCATCACTCTGTAAAACACCTAGTGTGTAGCACTGGAAATTTGAACAATTTTGTTTTGTAATTTTTTCTTGGTCGTATTTTTGCTTTAATTCCTCGGGAATGACTACTTGAGTATTCTAAGAAGCCAAGATTCCAGGCTTTAGTTATGAAGTTCAGCTTCATGACCAAACAAGGCCAAGGCTTGCGCTTCGTTTTGACAATTAGCTGTTTGTTAGATGCTTGACTACTATTGCTACCGGGGTTTCGAGAATGTTTACGAGTATGTGTATTTCTTAGACTTCCAAGTCAATAGATCGTTTTCACATGACGTGTTTTTATCCTCATCAGGCATAAGAGGCAGTATATTCATACCCGTTTACAATTAGCCTGCTTCGTTTGGAAACTAGAGCATTTTGGGTGTTGCGTGACACAAGGCTACGATCGATTTTGTTAAAAAAGATATCCTTATCTCATGATTTTGAGCCTTTTTAGAAGTTAGAGCATTAGGAAAAGTGCTTATGTAAATGCCTGTTTGTTTAGTACTGACAACCAGACGCCCAAATAGCCAAAGTAAGGTCAAGATGTTTACTCTATATTCCGGCCGCCATGTCGCTGTACACGGTTCAGTCCACGAACATGGCGTTTTCATACTGGGCCCTGTAAATTTCTGGGAAACATTTACGACGAATATCTGAAGTTTAGGGACACGCACAGGCCAAAAACTTGGAGAAGTGTCTTATATTAATAGTTATCTTCTATAACATACATCACATTTTCTTAGCTTTTTTCCATTGGCTGGTTTTCGATTTTTTTATCTTTTTTTTTTTATTGCGTGACAGTGAACACGATCTATACCCTTCCAAGAACAAAGCAGCAATGGAATACTTTTTTTTAAAATGTTATAACATGTTTTTTTTTTTAGTTTTTATGTGTTATCACCTTCCTCGGACATAAATCCATGCCATTCCTTATTTTTTGATCGGGATCATTTGCGGTCCAATATGGTGATCATTTCCGGTCCGGGATCATTTGCGATCCAATTTGGAGATCATTTGCGGTCCGGGATCATTTGCAGTCCTGGGATCATTTGCGGACCCGTACAGTTCGACTATTTTCACTCTCAAATCAGGCGTTTATATTAACGTAGGTAATTATGACATGAAAACGAGGCTATGCGTTGTCTCATGTCATAGAGCACTCAGCAGTAGTTAAAAATTCACTCAAATTCAAGATGCAGAAGTTGCGTTTACCAGTTGAGAACTGAATAACGTTCTGTGCTTGTAGTGGATAAAACTGATATGTACAGCAATTGAATGGATTCAAAGTTATTGTAAAATCCATTGTATGGATTAATCACGTGACTGCAGTTTGGAACATTGACTGAGCATCTTGAAAGCACTTGAATCATTAAAATTCATTAATAGTCGTAACAGGATGTTTTTGAACAAATCTCACGTATAGAAGTTATTGATTTTCTCCTTCCCAAAGTATTCCTGTCTTATTTAACTGATTCCATACCTTTACTGAAAAGTGGGACACATCCTAAATTATGCATGTTATGGGTGTAAGATTTGAAAACATTTAGTCACAGGATTGTCTGTATGAAGCTTACTGTGAGAAATATTGATGTAAAATAATTGGACCACTTCCATTCAGACTAAATACCTGAACATCAAATTGCAGTTTCGATGCTAGAAGATTGTTACAGAAGATTGAGTTATCGAAAAAAAGCCGAGGTAATTGTAGCCCTAAACGGCAAGAGCACAGGCAGCAAGGGCAAGGGATTTACTTAATTACGTCCCGTGAAGAAAAGGGTATTCGGCACGCTGATCAGATAGCTCGCATGGCGCTTGACCTGCTCACAGCGGTTGATGGAATGAAGCTGCCCCAGTTCCACACCGGACGGTTGTCAGTCCGAATCGGTATAAATACCGGTAAGCGTTTATGTTTTGCTTTTTGTCAGCTGCGAAGCTTTAAAGGTGGTCTGGATGAGGTTAACTAACAACTGACAATTAGAAAAAAATTTAGCTGATGACTGACATTTGCACCCCCCATCCAAGTAATTAAGTAAATCCTTGCCCTTGTGCCTTGCTCTGCCGTTTAGGGCTACAATTACCTCGGCTTTTTTTCGATAACTCAATCTTCTGTAACAATCTTCTAGCATCGAAACTGCAATTTGATGTTCAGGTATTTAGTCTGAATGGAAGTGGTCCAATTATTTTACATCAATATTTCTCACAGTAAGCTTCATACAGACAATCCTGTGACTAAATGTTTTCAAATCTTACACCCATAACATGCATAATTTAGGATGTGTCCCACTTTTCAGTAAAGGTATGGAATCAGTTAAATAAGACAGGAATACTTTGGGAAGGAGAAAATCAATAACTTCTATACGTGAGATTTGTTCAAAAACATCCTGTTACGACTATTAATGAATTTTAATGATTCAAGTGCTTTCAAGATGCTCAGTCAATGTTCCAAACTGCAGTCACGTGATTAATCCATACAATGGATTTTACAATAACTTTGAATCCATTCAATTGCTGTACATATCAGTTTTATCCACTACAAGCACAGAACGTTATTCAGTTCTCAACTGGTAAACGCAACTTCTGCATCTTGAATTTGAGTGAATTTTTAACTACTGCTGAGTGCTCTATGACATGAGACAACGCATAGCCTCGTTTTCATGTCATAATTACCTACGTTAATATAAACGCCTGATTTGAGAGTGAAAATAGTCGAACTGTACGGGTCCGCAAATGATCCCAGGACTGCAAATGATCCCGGACCGCAAATGATCTCCAAATTGGATCGCAAATGATCCCGGACCGGAAATGATCACCATATTGGACCGCAAATGATCCCGATCAAAAAATAAGGAATGGCATGGATTTATGTCCGAGGAAGGTGATAACACATAAAAACTAAAAAAAAAAACATGTTATAACATTTTAAAAAAAAGTATTCCATTGCTGCTTTGTTCTTGGAAGGGTATAGATCGTGTTCACTGTCACGCAATAAAAAAAAAAAGATAAAAAAATCGAAAACCAGCCAATGGAAAAAAGCTAAGAAAATGTGATGTATGTTATAGAAGATAACTATTAATATAAGACACTTCTCCAAGTTTTTGGCCTGTGCGTGTCCCTAAACTTCAGATATTCGTCGTAAATGTTTCCCAGAAATTTACAGGGCCCAGTATGAAAACGCCATGTTCGTGGACTGAACCGTGTACAGCGACATGGCGGCCGGAATATAGAGTAAACATCTTGACCTTACTTTGGCTATTTGGGCGTCTGGTTGTCAGTACTAAACAAACAGGCATTTACATAAGCACTTTTCCTAATGCTCTAACTTCTAAAAAGGCTCAAAATCATGAGATAAGGATATCTTTTTTAACAAAATCGATCGTAGCCTTGTGTCACGCAACACCCAAAATGCTCTAGTTTCCAAACGAAGCAGGCTAATTGTAAACGGGTATGAATATACTGCCTCTTATGCCTGATGAGGATAAAAACACGTCATGTGAAAACGATCTATTGACTTGGAAGTCTAAGAAATACACATACTCGTAAACATTCTCGAAACCCCGGTAGCAATAGTAGTCAAGCATCTAACAAACAGCTAATTGTCAAAACGAAGCGCAAGCCTTGGCCTTGTTTGGTCATGAAGCTGAACTTCATAACTAAAGCCTGGAATCTTGGCTTCTTAGAATACTCAAGTAGTCATTCCCGAGGAATTAAAGCAAAAATACGACCAAGAAAAAATTACAAAACAAAATTGTTCAAATTTCCAGTGCTACACACTAGGTGTTTTACAGAGTGATGAGGTGTTGTAGCTTGGAATAGAAATCACTCCTGTTACTGTTGCCAAGGATCTTGGTATCCACATTGACCAGTCACTAACTTATAATGATCATATTACCAAAACCGCTTCCAGCTGCCTACACAAACTGATTCAAATAAACAGAATCAAGCACCTATTAGATAAGAAGACATTGATTTTACTTATGAACTGTTTTATTTTTAGTAAACTCTTGTACTGTTCGACGGTTTGGTCGAACACTAGTCGTTCTAATATTAAGAAACTCCAATTGGGTCAGAACTTCGCTGCTCGTATTGTATTGGGACTCCGAAAGTTCGATCATATTTCGCAAGGCATCAGATCCCTTCATTGGCTGCCTGTCTGCGATAGACTCTATCTAAACGATGCAATAATGATTTTTAAGTGTATTCATAATCTCGTCCCTGATTATCTGGCAGAAAAATTTCTATTTCGCTCTCAAACTAATATTAGAAATACAAGACAGAGCAACCATCTGAACATTTTGAGATGCAGATTGGCCACCGGTCAGCGTTCTTTTTCATACCGTGGAGCCAAACTATGGAATAACTTAAGTAATGATCTTAAAAATGTAAACTCTGTAAAAGCCTTTAAATCGAAATTGACCAAACAATTACTTTTAACTTAATTTCATCTACTTAGGAAAACACATAAATTAGATTTGGATTAATTAATTGTTTAGTTATTCTTATTTATATATTAATTATTGTTCTTTGTATTTTTTATTTAATTTGTAACTGAAAACCCTTTTTAGGGAGTTGCAATAAAATATGTATGTATGTATGTATGTATGTATGTAGCTTTGCATGGAAGTCTACTCAGGTGACAGCGTCAACTGTCACAGTTCTTCATGGTTAGATTTTAGTTTAAAACTTAAGACGAGTGGCGTTAATGGCTGATAAAATGTTATTTAACTATAACACTGAAATATCAGTTTTTAACAAAAGAGGAGATGTAGTGTATGTTGCACTGATCGGGTCTTTAGTGATATCTGTGTTGGTTGCTTAGGGTTGCTCACTGAGTTGGAGGCCCTGCCTTTCATGCCTCATACTCATTTTATATTTTACCTTCGCATTAATTTATAGTTGTAGAACCAACATGAAGCTTAGCCAATCGCTTATTTAAGACCATAGATCTGTTCCTAGATTGTTTGGACCCAGCAAAATTTTTGTTGGATTTATTTATTTATTTATTTATTTATTCGCTTCCGGTCTCTACTGTGAACATTTGCTTTTCTAGGACCATGTGTTGCTGGTGTAGTTGGTAACAAAATGCCGCGATATTGTTTGTTTGGAGATACAGTTAACACTGCATCAAGGATGCAAACATCTGGGGAACGTAAGTGACTGAAAGGTCTTAACACAAATTTTAAACTACAAGGTCTATATATAAAGTAGCGGGGCTTACAGGAGCCAAATTAAAGTTGTCTTATCTCATTTTGTAACCAGTAGAACAGTATTGGCATCAATAAAGGAGAAGGGAGCAAGAAAAAGGGAAAGGAAAGAAGTACGTCCGGGATATCTGCACGGAAGTCTGCATTCCCTTTTGTCTGTCATGCGCATATGACAGCTATTTTGCGCTATGCGCGCAGTACTACGCAGCTTGCCATATTCAAAGTGCTCTTTTGAAGTCCTGCCTGTATGTGTTGTAAAATTGTAGTTTGTCTGCATGTAAAAGGAAAAGAAATACAATTTGGTGCCAATTTTTTATTTGAAAGAGTAATATATTGCAATTATTCCGCTCAATCTTGCCAAAGTCGGAGCAAAATTGAGACAGCGAGCTGTCCCGACAGCCTCATCGTCGGCTTTTAGTATTAGACATTGTAGAAAATATCGCTTGATCAGGTTACAGGATGGAGCTGCCAACTATCCAATGTACTAGACCACAACTCTAACAAATAGAAAGCCTTTGTTGAAACTCTCCTTTAAGGGGGTCTCCTGAAAGGATAGAAACAGCTAAAATTATATGGCATTTAAAACTACCTCGAGTTTCTGCTTAAAATTAATAGATTAAAACTATTCGCGTAAATGGGATAGATAAATAAACATTAATTTACTGCTTTGATGTTTGAAGCTAGGATTTGTTTGTTTTGGAGTATCATTCAATTATGATTACCTTCTATTTCTTCAGCTCAGAAAATTCACATCAGTGGAGACACTAAAGTCGTCTTGGACGACATTGGAGGCTATGAAACTGAGTTCAGAGGTTATGTGGAGGTGAAGGTAATTTTCCGACCCACCTGAATATATAGCCTGTGGGTCTGCCATCTATATACATATCATGTTCAAAAGTTTGCAGCCAGGATTGTTTTGGGGCTCTAAAAATATGATCATGCATGCAGTATCTCTGAAAGTTTTAGGTCACGATTGCTAAATGTCAAGCTAAACCTGTGGAAGACGATGCAGATACGATGCATAAATGTTTTAATGGACTGTTACCTAGCCATTTTTGTACTCTGTCCACTATCCACGACAGACAGACAGAAAAGACATAGGGGCAGCCTTAATATTCCATCTTATAGAATTCCTGCCGCCCAGTGCGCGAACGTTCTGAAAGTGAATGAATTAATTTGAATTTGGAATGTAAATAAGGATATTGATTTTAAACAATATTGCACATATTAGTTTTTCTAGTTATCGCTGCTATTTAATTGTTATTTTGATATTGATGCTCAACATCTATCGGTACTCTTTATTGCGTATCTCAGTGAGAGTCGGATTAGATTGTATCCATACTATCTAATCTGACCCTGGGATACGCAATGCAACAATCTCGGTTTTTCCCGGCGTTTTTCCTCTCATCGCTGAAAAACACAACAGAATTTAGGTTTTCACCTCTGAATAAAAATGAAAATAAATGGAAGTGAATTTGTAAAAGTCGTGCAATATCAAATCTTTTATGTCGATCAAATATATTACAGTGTAACGAACTCAACCGGGGCCACCCAACCTTTTTCTGCCAATGACAAGACGAGCTCAGAACAAAAGAACCGGAGTTCGTTCTATTACGGACCAATCACAAATGAGAGACTTGCGGTGAAAAGTTGTTTATTTCCATCAACGAAGAGACGACTAAATATTCACTGTTGGGCGCCACGAATTTTCAAAACTAAAACAGACAAAACACATATACGTTTTCCAATGATGGCTTGACGGAAGAAAAAAGAGATTCAACGCAAATTTGAATTTTATTTTTAAATATGTTTTCCGAACGACTTGACGGTCGCTCGACGGTCGCGAATGTTGACAGACTTGCATCGTAATGTAAAATATGCGTTATGTTCTGAATGACTGCAACGTTGAAGACAAAAAATTGACTTTATATCAGTGTTGGACTCAACAACACTGGAACAACGAGGGGCTTAATAAAATTTTTCGAGTTTTCTGTTATAACGGATCGCCAGCAGTTGACGCCCAGGTCGACAAAACAGAGTTTCGTGACCAGCTACAATTTTGAAGGCCGATAAATTTTTTTACAACCTGTAACATTTAATTCGAACAGAAGTATTCTCATCCTTACTACATATTACAGGGCATTATGTGTAGGTAGCCACACGGTTTCGAGTTTAATTTGGAATCAATTTGCGCGAGTGAGTTTTTCAAAAAGCTTAAATTCTCACGAGTGGGTGTTACTAAACAGAGTAACGAAGTAACGAGTAACGAGTAACGAAGTAACGAGAAACCGAGTAACAGGTAAAAAATTGAAAGGGTCAAAAATTTCAAAATCGTTTTAAAATGCGTAAAATGGTTTGAAAGAGTAAAAATTAAATTAAAAGCCCCAGAAGCATGTTTGCCAAGGCACGGAAAGGCGTTTCGCTTTGTTTTTGATTCATGCAACATCCACCTATATCATTCCATGTTAACCTGATTCCACGCCGTAGAAAGGACCCGATAGTATAATTTTTTTCTTTCGTTCGCCAAAGTTTTCAAAATTATACGCAAAGCTAAGGGGCCCAAGTTTAAAACTCTGAGATTTAAAGCCAATGCTCAAGACTACAGTGGCTCGAATTAATCCTGAAATTTAATATAATGTTCGTCAGGTCAGGTCGTGGAGGTAAATCTATCACCTGACGGTCGCTGAGGTCGAATAACTGAGTTCCGTCATCAGAGCAGACATCAACTTTAATACGATAATCACGAGTAGAAAGAAGTCTTTTCGGCTGTTTTCAAGGTTATGATGATTATGGGAATCATGGGCGTAGCCAGGATTTTTCAAAGGGGGGGTCACACTGACTCATACAGAGGGTACTCATCAGATTGTCACCTGAATATTGTAGGTTGTTTGCTTACAAAAAGGCTTACAAAGGGGGGGGTCACGGGCACCCCAGGACCCCCCCCCCTGGCTACGCCCTTGGGAATTTATTTCACATTTCAGGACGGGAGGTCATGTACTGCTGTTCTGGGACTACTGCAACTATTACTGAAGTGTTTTCATTTACATTGTGTCTAGACTAGTACCTAGCAGCCGGGAAGTGCTTTTAATACTACTTACCCGGCGGTCTGGAATTGTTCTAGAATTTCCACGGAAAAACTCACCCAATCGTTCATAAAACTGTAGATCTTGTTTAGAAATGTCAAGTGATTTCAATTGTAATTTTGGCTTTGTTGGGGAGGAAATTGTCGTGCCTGGGCATACTAGAAAATCTCGAAGTTTCGTCACTGACTCAGCGTGTCGATCAACTCTCATACACTAATTTCTACAAACTGATTAAAGTTGGAACACTGTGAGAGTCTTCGATATTTGTTCAGAAAGGCGAAGCGATTATAAATAAGGTTTAGCTAAGGTTTAGCTCACAGTAGAACTTCGTCGCTTTCAACAACGCTTACTTCCTTTTGGCGCGAAAACCCTTTGTCACGCAACTGAAGTGTTACACGGGACTTTCGTCACCGAAAGCTGAAGCGTTTTATTATAGCTATTTGTACAATTGTACTAGTTTGCCGAGGCAATTATTGAGGCCAGAAAACGCTTGGTATTTCTACACCGACATCTCAGCAGGTTCAAGAGGAAATTTTGGTGGAAAGCGGGAAGAACTTCTGACGGCGAGTGACACGAGGCTCGTAAAATTTGTGCAAAACCAAAGCATAATTTAGAATCGCTTCGCATTTCTGAGCAAATACCGAATACTCACCAACTTCAATTCAGGGTTCCAACTTCAATTTCTGTAAAAATTTACAAATTATTCTATAAGTATCAAGGTCGAAAATTTAATCAACCACAAAGCCAAAATTATAATTGAAATCGCTTGACATTTCTAAGCAAAGATCTACAGAGGTTTTCCGTGGAAATTCTAGAATAATTTGAGACTACCGGTCATACTGTAGTAAATAATAACACTTCCCGGCTGCCGGGTATCTAATAACAATGTTTTGAGCTTATGGGTCGTCAAGCTTGCTTTGTGAATTGGTTTTGTAGTTCCTGTTTATATATCAGTACTAAAAAACGATTTTAATCGATTCTACACATTTTTAAAAAGATTTGAGAATTTTTGACCGTTCGAAATTTTTTCTCGTTACTCGGTTTTCCGTTACTTCGTTACTCGTTACTCGTTACTTCGTTACTCTGTTTAGTAACACCCCTCACGAGTGCAATTTCAGCTTTGTGAAAACTTCACAAGTGCAACACGTCGTTTTTATTCCGCGAATTAAATTGTGTTCGGTAGTACGTTTCATGGCGTTTTGTCTTCAAAATTCCTGCCGTCATCCGGAAAATATATTTGTGTTTCCTCTCCGCCGTCCTGCTGTACGTTCTCGGTATTCATTCCGTGAGTTTTCAGGTCCTCAAAATTCCTGGCCGTCATTCGGTACATATGTTTGTGTTAACTCTGTCATCCTAGACGTTCCCGGCCGTCATTCGGTAAATATAACTGTGCCTAGTACATTTCGTCTCCATAATTCCCGGTCCACGGGTTTACGGTAAATATATTTGCTGAACTCTTCCAGCCTGCCATTCGGTAAACATATTTGCGTTGAATTCGTCTTTAGCATTCGAGGTCCACATTTGCTTTGTAAATATATTTATTTTTGGCCTGTTTCTCAAATTTTTTTGGCCGCCATTCAGAAAATATTTATTTCCCTTTCCGGTGTTGAAAATGAACCACATTTCGTCGTAAATAGAAGCGTCGCAATCCACTTTCACATTGCCTTTCGCATCAATTCCCAGTCAGTCCAAAATGAACGAACTCTGATTCTTTTGTTCTGAACTCGTCTTGTGATTGGCTGAAAACCGTTGGGTGGCCCCGGTTGAGTTCGTTACACTGTAACAAATAATGGTTATCTTCTATTCCCAGTCAGATCATATAATGCGTTTTTTTTTTACAGGGGAAAGGGAAGATGTCTACGTACTGGCTGAAGAATATCTTTGAACCGTTTACAGAAATATTTCAGATACATTAGTCTAATCCTACTCAGACGCGTTTTGGGCTTGTCACCCAATCTTGCCTCCCCCACAAGCTTCTGTTTCACTGAACAATTACTTCCATACGCCTTCCGTCTACCAATCTATAGTTGCATTAAAAGAAGTTATCATTCACATTGAAAAGTTTATCGATGTCAAAGGTACTATTTTGTTTGACATCACAATATTTTTCACGCTTTCGAATTTCATTTTAGCGAGTTAAAGAATTCCGTTCACGGTAAACGGGCTCCTTTCATCGTTAACTCGATCAATCAAAAAAATTCTCAGCAAATAAAAATCAGTTTCGCTCTCTCTAGTGTGCAAGTAGGTAAGCTGATTACAGACAGCAAACATTGGATGTTTGACGCTGTCATGGGGTAGAGGGAAGAGTTAATGGAAGTTCCTCTAAGGTTTTCAGTTCCTCTAAAGTTTTCGTTGACTTAAGACATCTCAAAAGTTTTGTTTGTTCCCATGACATCATCAAGTCTGCCATCTTAGATCTGCCATCTTGAATGTGACTCTTTGCACAGAAAGCCAGAAAATAACACAGATTAATGGAAAACTAATCCAAAATTATAATGCATTAAAAAAAAAACCCAACTAATCCTAAAGTGTTTTTCTAGAAAACAGAAAATACACAGACTTTCATCAAAAAATAATAGATTTGGCTTGACCAGTTGAGATTTTTACGGCAATTGCAACTTCAAATGACGTGGAGAAATGGTTGAAAAGTAAAAATGTCCTCAAGAGTTGAATGAACAACAAATGAGAGTTTTAGTATTTTATTTTCATACACATGAAAATATCCCGAATTGTCTGCAACTCAAGGCAAGATTCTAATGGTAACAGCATCAACATTATAATGGTATTGAAAATGAATGGCAGAGCCCAAGACCTTAGAAACCAATCTGCCTTTGGCTACAGCCCGGCGAACAGTGAGGCAGGTGTTTATCGGGAGGAGGGATTTCGTAACGAGCTCAACGGACGTAGGTAACTGGGGCTTGATAAATGCAGCTCTCGTATTCTTCTTCAGTTCAACGTCGCACGAGTGTTTGCTTTCATATATTGAGTATATACGAGGGAATCGATAATCTAAAGGCACTTACCTCGGGATGTAAATAACCAATCAGACGTAATTGTAAGATAATACGCAGTAGACCTTGTCCACGGGTGGTAAGCATTTTTAGGCAGGCAGTACATCCTCGCCTGTCAGAAGCTCACACGTCTCTCATGACTAAGGAATTCTTGGCTTCTAGTCATGTGGCCGATTCATTGCAGGCAGCTGAAGTTAACAGAGCTTGTTCAAATCGGAACATAGAAACCAGCAATTATAGCCGGGGAATCGATATCAGCTAAGGTGCTGTTGCCAGCGAAGGTTTCCGCCCGTAGAGTTAGAGTTGGAGTTAGCCAGATAAGCTGCATTGTATATTTGAGCATGATTGTTTCATCAGGTGTCTGATATTCAAAGCACAATTGCACTTATTGTGATGAAAACGCACAAACTCTAATGTTCAAATGGATTTCATCTTTGACGACTTAGAACTAATGCTGCAGATTGATACAAAAAGCTATAGCGTTAGGATTGTTCGGATGTGTTCGATTTCTTGATATTGTGCATTTCACTTTCTTAACTATCGCTTTTGGCGTGTTCCAAAGTGTCCAACCACAAAATAGCATGCTTGGCAACTACTTAACGTATTTAAGTAGTCAAGGTACCTTTGACTCTCCTAACCCCTAGAGTTCACAAGTTTATATTGTATATACACAGTAAGGCAAGATTTATATTAATAGAGTAATAACGGAACATTTTTACCATTGTAAGTACACGTAGCCATGCGAAATAAAGTTGGTTTAATGTTATCGTAAAAGTCATGTCAACTAACTGCCGTGTACATAACAATTGGATTGAGACTCCTTCGGTACTGAGTGTTGTCCATGTTCTCAAAAAGTATGAATTTTCTTAAGCATTATACTGGCGACGTGGGTTGGGCTTCGTCTCTACCCACGGGTTAACCAAACTCCACTCCAATCCAGAATTGCCTGTATGCTTGTAGTTCCATCCGGGACAAAATAAACTTTGCGCTGTTTCATTTCTTTGTCGAGATAAGAGCACTTTAGGATTAGAATTAGCTGATCCCTGTAGCCCTATCCCCAACCTAACTTGTTAAAGCGGCTGTCGGGGATTAGCCAGCTACTTCAACACTCTGGTCTGGTTTAACTTTCTTCTTTTATTTCCGACGACAACCGTCACAGCGTTGCTCTACTTTCACTCTTTACTGATCACAACTATTACAGCAACTAATTCTGCTACTGATCTTCTACTACTGATCTTCAACTACTGATCTTCAACTACCGCTGATTCACTTCTCACGTTGCTTTTATGGGGTGAACCACATGATTCGTCAGATCACTGTCAAACTGTCAATTCCTTAATTTTAGGCTAACGTCAGAGCCTGCGCAATTCGCATAAGATACTAGTGCGATTGCGCACGAAGCTGTTTAGCATATTTCCCTTCGAGGCTACTCACAGTGACTAAAATATTTTCATCCAGAATTTTAACTATCAATTTTCAAGTGGTTGACCAATATAAAACAACGCGAGAAATATAAAAATTACAATCTTTGTTTCCATCAAGTCAAACCCTGGAATCACACTAGAATTAAGCATAAAGTTGTTGTTAAATATTTCTAACAGCATACGTGTCACAAGCGTAATTCCAGCTTCGTGGGTTGGGCTTTCCTAAATTCTAAGCCCGCCTTTTTCATATCATTATCTTGGTACGTGTTCTTGAGTTTAAACATATGCAAACAAACACCTTAGTACTGATTAAAGTAAATACACTTTTCCTGGCGCTTTTGTGCGAGGTATGAATTTTAATTGAGCAGCCGTAACTCAATGTCCAAAAAGAACCACCGAACGAATAAAGTTTGGCTTAAAAATCACACAACAAAATCTTCACAAGTTACCGAATACCAAATAGTTATTTCCAGGAAGAGCGCCTCCAAAAACTAGACATCGGATTTATTTCATTATCTTACTGATGTCAAGAGACTCTAACCATAGCAACTGGCTAAACACAGCTGGAAATGTTGGTGTTTGATGAATATGGATAAGCTCAAGCCCAACAACACAGCACCAAGGAAGATTATAATTCTAGCAGTAATGAAATAAAGGATCAAGCAACACTTTTCAAACGCGCTAAAATATCACACGGTTATATTAACCAACACCAATACAAGCTTTTCCTTCAACAAATTAATGACGAATGAGTCACTTAATAAAATACACCTTAGCTTGCATTTTTATTCTCTAACATATACCCCCAACTTAGATTGAGCTAGTCCCTAGCTCACTTCTTACAATAAAATGCAAGCAACACGCTACTTCGAATGAAACGGAGTCGCTTAAGTTAACTGTTAGCTCCCAAAAGCATGTTGTGGAATTGTGCGGTTAGTTATATTTACATTTGTTTGTCTGTATGCGTCTCGATATGGGTGTTACTTTGCCCTAGAACGATATTTTAATCTTGTAGTTTTTTTTT
>JAHPZR010041851.1:0-21726 GCA_019787425.1 Platygyra sinensis | reverse complement strand
GGAGAAGGAGTAGCTGTAAGGGTTCTGAAAAATCTAGGAGTAGACCTCTCTAAAGTCCGCACTCAAGTGATTCAAATGTTGGATGAGATTGCTGAGGTAGAGGAGGATATTAGTCAGAAGTCTGAAAAGATCTTTGAACGGTTCACGGAAAAAGCAATCAAGGCGATCATGTTAGCCCAAGAAGAAACTCGTCGCTTGAAACATAACTTTCTAGGGACAGAACAAATCCTTCTGGGTTTAATTGGAGAAGGAACAGGGGTAGCGGCTAAAGTCCTGAAATCTATGGGTGTAAAACTAAAGGATGCTCGACTTGAAGTGGAAAAGATAATTGGCCGTGGTTCGGGATTTACACCAGCAGAAATTCCATTTACTCCCAGATTTAAAAGAGTTTTAGAATTCTCTTTGGAGGAAGCACAGCAATTAGAACATAGTTACATTGGGACAGAGCATTTACTTTTAGGTTTAATTGGAGAAGGAGAAGGAGTAGCTGCAAGAGTTCTGGAAAATTTAGGAGTAGATATCTCTAAAGTCCGCACTCAAGTGATTCAAATGTTGGGTGAAATTGCTGAGGTAGAGGAGGATATTAGTCAGGATGATAGTAATACTCTTTCTGAGGAGGTTGAAAAAAAAGTCTCAGAACAGGAATTCGCCATTGCTGCATACGAAAAAGCTTTGCTGGTGCGAACCCAAACTGACTTCCCCATTGAATGGGCAGCAATTCAAAATGATCTCGGCATTGCCTACTGGCAAAGAATAAGGGGAGACAAAGCCGAAAATATTGAAATGGCTATTGCTGCATACGAACAATCTTTGCTGGTATCGACCCAAACAGACTTCCCCATCAAGTGGGCAACAACTCAAAATAATCTCGGCGTTGCCTACAATAACAGAATAAGGGGAGACGAAGCCCAAAATATTGAATCAGCCATTGCTGCATACGAACAAGCTTTGCTGGTGTATACCCAAACTGACTTCCCCATGGAATGGGCAAAAACTCAAAATAATCTCGGCGCTGCCTACACAAACAGAATAAGGGGAGACAAAGCCCAAAATCTCGAAGTCGCTATTGCTGCATGCCAACAAGCTTTGCTGGTGCAAACCCAAACTGACTTCCCCATGGACTGGGCAATGACTCAAAATAATCTCGGCATTGCCTACAGGGAAAGAATAAGGGGAGACAAAGCCCAAAATATTGAAGCCGCCATTGCTGCATACGAACAAGCTTTGCTGGTGTATACCCAAACTGACTTCCCCATGGAATGGGCAACAATTCAAATAATCTCGGCATTGCCTACAGGAAAGAATAAGGGGAGACAAAGCCGAAAATATTGAAATGGCTATTGCTGCATACGAACAATCTTTGCTGGTATCGACCCAAACAGACTTCCCCATCAAGTGGGCAACAACTCAAAATATTCTCGGCGCTGCCTACATAAAAAGAATAAGGGGAGACAAAGCCCAAAATCTCGAAGCCGCCATTGCTGCATTCCAACAAGCTTTGCTGGTATTGACCCAAACTGATTTCCCCATCGACTGGGCAAGGACTCAACATGATCTCGGTAATGCCTACAATAACAGAATAAGGGGAGACAAAGCCCAAAATACTGAAACAGCCATTGCTGCATACGAACAAGCTTTGCTGGTATTGACCCAAACAGACTTCCCCATCAAGTGGGCAGCAACTCAAACAGGTCTCGGCATTGCCTACAGTAACAGAATAAGGGGAGACAAAGCCGAAAATATTGAATCAGCCATTGCTGCATACGAACAAGCTTTGCTGGTATTGACCCAAACAGACTTCCTCATCAAGTGGGCAGCAACTCAAAATATTCTCGGCGATGCCTACATAAAAAGAATAAGGGGAGACAAAGCCCAAAATCTCGAAGCCGCCATTGCTGCATTCCAACAAGCTTTGCTGGTATTGACCCAAACAGACTTCCCCATGGAATGGGCAGCAACTCAATATAATCTCGGCATTGCCTACAGTGACAGAATAAGGGGAAACAAAGCCGAAAATATTGAAACTGCTATTGCTGCATTCAACAAGCTTTGCTGGTGTATACCCAAACAGACTTCCCCATGGACTGGGCAATGACTCAAAATAATCTCGGCGCTGCCTACAGTGACAGAATAAGGGGAGACAAAGCCCAAAATCTCAAAGCTGCCATTGTAGCATACGAACAAGCTTTGCTGGTGCACACCCAAGCTGACTTCCCCACGGACTGGGCAAGAACTCAAAATAATCTCGACGGTGCCTACATTATGTTGGGTGAAATTGCTGAGGTAGAGGAGGATATTAGTCAGGATGATAGTAATACTCTTTCTGAGGAGGTTGAAAAAAAAGTCTCAGAACAGGAAGCTTTATCCCAACAACTGGAAGCTTTATGTCAACAAGATTTGCAGGTGTACACCCAAACTGACTTCCCCATTGAATGGGCAATGACTCAACATAATCTCGGTATAGCCTACAGTGGTAAAAGAAGGGGAGACAAAGCCCAAAATCTCGAAGCCGCCATTGCTGCATACGAACAAGCTTTGCTGGTGCGCACCCAAACTAACTTCCCCATTGAATGGGCAAAAACTCAATATGTTCTCGGCCTTGCCTACAGTAACAGAATAAGGGGAGACAAAGCCCAAAATCTCGAAGCCGCCATTGCTGCATACGAACAAGCTTTGCAGGTGTACACCCAAACAGACTTTCCCACAGAATGGGCAACAACTCAAAATGGTCTCGGCGCTGCCTACAGTGACAGAATAAGGGGAGACAAAGCCGAAAATCTCGAAGCCGCCATTGCTGCATACCAACAAGTTTTGCAGGTGTACACCCAAAAAGACTTCCCCTTTGAATGGGCAGCAACTCAAAATGATCTCGGCCTTACCTACAGTTACAGAATAAGGGGAGACAAAGCCCAAAATATCGAAGCTGCCCTTGCTGCATACGAACAAGCTTTGCAGGTGCACACCCAAACAGACTTCCCCATGCAATGGGCAGGAACTAAAAATAATCTCGGCGCTGCCTACATAAAAGAATAAGGGGAGACAAAGCCGAAAATATTGAAACTGCTATTGCTGCATTCCAACAAGCTTTGCTGGTGCAAACCCAAACTGACTTCCCCATGCAATGGGCAGGAACTAAAAATAATCTCGGCCTTGCCTACAGTAACAGAATAAGGGGAGACAAAGCCCAAAATATCGAAGCTGCCCTTGCTGCATACGAACAAGCTTTGCAGGTGCACACCCAAACAGACTTCCCCATGCAATGGGCAGGAACTAAAAATAATCTCGGCATTGCCTACAGTGACAGAATAAGGGGAGACAAAGCCGAAAATATTGAAACTGCTATTGCTGCATTCCAACAAGCTTTGCTGGTGCGAACCCAAACTGACTTCCCCATCAACTGGGCACAAACTCAAACAGGTCTCGGCGATGCCTACAGTGACAGAATAAGGGGAGACAAAGCCCAAAATCTCGAAGCTGCCATTGCTGCATACCAACAAGCTTTGCTAGTGCACACCCAAACTGACTTACCCATAGACTGGGCAGGAACTCAAAATAATCTCGGCTCTGCCTACAGAGAAAGAATAAGGGGAGACAAAGCCCAAAATATTGAAGCTGCCATTGCTGCATTCCAACAAGCTTTACAGGTGCGAACCCAAACTGACTTCCCCATGGACTGGGCAATGACTCAAAATAATCTCGGCAATGCCTACAGAGAGAGAATAAGGGGAGACAAAGCCCAAAATATTGAAGCCGCCATTGCTGCATACGAACAAGCTTTGCTGGTGCAGACCCAAACTGACTTCCCCATTCAATGGGCAGTAACTCAAAATAATATCGGCAATGCCTACAGTGACAGAATAAGGGGAGACAAAGCCCAAAATATCGAAGCTGCCATTGCTGCATACGAACAAGCTTTGCTGGTGCAGACCCAAACTGACTTCCCCATGAACTGGGCAAGAACTCAAAATAATCTCGGCAATGCCTACAAAAACAGAATAAGGGGAGACAAAGCCCAAAATATTGAAGCTTCCATTTCCTGCTATGAAGCTGCTTTAAGAGTCACAAAACCAAAAAGCTTACCAGCAGAATGTTTAAAAACTGCCTATTACCTAGCTAACCTTGCCGCAAAACAACAAAACTATCAACTCGCCATCAAGAACTATGAACTCGCCATTGCCGCCATCGAGCAAAGTCGAGACTGGACCCCCGATGAAATGGCAAGA
Source organism: Platygyra sinensis (assembly GCA_019787425.1). Classification (NCBI taxonomy): domain Eukaryota; kingdom Metazoa; phylum Cnidaria; class Anthozoa; order Scleractinia; family Merulinidae; genus Platygyra; species Platygyra sinensis. The sequence continues at coordinate 17,503 of JAHPZR010041851.1, read as the reverse complement.
CAAGAAATCTTGCGCAACAATATACCTGTCTATCAAAACATGGTTCAAGCTTGCGTCAATACCCAACAATATGACAAAGCTTTAGAAACTGTAGAAAGATTCCGCTGTCGTCGCTTGCTAGATTTAATTCTCACCAAAGATTTTTACAAAGATCGCGAAGTGCCAGAAGATATCCGCAACTTAGAAGCACAGATGGAAGATAAACAACGAGAAATTGACTATTTACGTCAGCAGTTAATAAACCAAAAAAATAATCAGGAAAAAACTGGAGCAACTCGTCATATCTCCCGGGATGAGTGGGATGATATTACAGAAGAAATTGAAAACTTGATGACAAAAAAACAGGAAATTTGGCAACAGCTCCGGGAGTTAGACCCCGTATTATCAGAAGGTATTCAAGCGCCCACTGTTAGTGTAGAGAAAATGAAAGAATTGTTAGAAATTCCACAACAACCAGGAGAACCATTTCATGTCACAGCATCAAACAGTCCTTCCCCCCAACAAAAGGGAGAAAAACAAACAAAGGATGTTGCTATCCTGAGTTTCTACACAACAGACCATGAGACTTATATTTTTATCCTCACTCAAACAGGGGTAAAATTGCACCGTTGTCAAGAGCAAGGTTACAAAAATTTCCAACTGTGGTTACGAGATAATTGGTTAAAACCATACTCCGAAATAAATTATTTAGCAGTAAAACATGCAGCAGCAAACTTAGCCAAATGCGATATTGATGCCATTGAGTCAATTCACTCTAAAGCATCGAAAGTCCTAGTCCAATTAACCGATGGCACAACAACAGAAATTGAACTTGCCCAGTTTGAAACAACCCGGAAACAAGAGAAACACAAACTATACAAACAATGGCAAAACCAAATGGAAGAGACCTTAAAAGAATTAGCAGACAGACTGCAAATAAACCAACTCATAGAAAAACTCACCGACATCAAAGAAATTATTCTAGTACCCTTTATGTATCTGCATCAAATACCCTTACCAATATTACCCCTAGATAACGGTCAATACTTAGGAGAAAAATTCCGGGTGAGAATAGCACCCAGCACCCAGGTCTTAACATTTTGTCAGAAACAACCTCCAACTCGAGAAAAAAACCTGCCACCTTACGGTATCGTGGAAAATACCAAAGGCGACCTAAAGCACTCCCCCACAGAATGTCAATTGGTAGCACAAATTTATGGAGTCGCCCCCCAACACCATCTCAAAGGGAGCAAAGAAGCAACCAAAGCTAAATATAAAAAGTTGTTGACCAGAGAAAAAGTATTAGGTTTACTCTCCAGTCACCACGCCACATCTAATTTAACTCAACCTTTAGAGTCTAAGTTATTTCTAGGAGACACAGACCTAACATTAGGGGAATTGCTCAATGCCACCATTCGTTTCCCCCAGGTAGGAGACCTATTTCTCTCCTGTTGCGAAACAGCACTAGGAAATTCAGAATTAACGGACGATATTTTTACACTCAGCGCGGCATTTTTATCAGCAGGAGCATCAAACGTCATAAGTAGTTTGTGGGCAGTGGATGATTTAGCAACAACAATATTATCATATTTTTTCCACCGCAACCGCGCGGCAGGTATTCCTAGTGTAGATGCGTTATGGCAAGGACAGATGGAGTTGAAAGAATTAACCTTGGCAAAAGCGGAGGAGAGTTTGGATAATGCAGAGGCAGTATGGGAAGAAGTTGTAGAGGGGAGCGTAGAATATCAGGAAAAGGAAAAAATAGTTGATAACTGTAAGAAAATTTATGATTTAGTATTCAAGGCTAAAGAAGCAATAGGGGGAGAAAAACCCTTTGATCATCCTTATTATTGGGCTGGTTTTGTTTGTCAAGGATAAGTTAGAAGTCACAAGTTTAATAATTGTAGGTATGGTTGAGGGAGGAAACCTAACTATCATCAAAGGTTTGTTGGTTTCGCCTCCCTCTACAAGGGCCGACATTAGTCAAAAGTCAAAAGTTAGAATAATGTTTGCATAACTTCCTCAATATTCCGAGAGAAAACTGCTTGATTATACTTCTGTAACTTCTGAGACGCCTGAACTGAAGAAAAATATCTAGCTATTAAAGTTTCTTGTTGAATATAAGTCACAAATGGACGACGCAAAGCTTCATATTTGCTAAAAGCTGCTTCTATAGCTGTTATATCATCCCACTGATTTTGCTTATTAATCTCAGCTACCAAAGTAGCGATCGCTGCTGCATCCTCTAGTCCTTGGTTAGCTCCTTGACCAATAAATGGTGGCATACCGTGGGCTGCATCTCCCGCCAATAGAACCCTTCCTCTATTCCATTTGGGCCGTCCTGTAGCAGAAACAGTCGCATGATGAGTATAATACGGACGTTGTATGATCTGATCTGGGTCAGATAAAGCTACCAACTGTTGAATTATCTCTGGAAAATCTGCTTTTTTCAACTCTTCTACAGCAATATCAATTAACTCTTCTCCCGATTTTTCTAGCAATGACTCTAATGGGAAAGCTCCATGGAGGAGATATCCAAGCTTACAAGGTTTAGGAAAATATAAAATGATTCTAGGAACATCACTGTCGGGAATTTGATTATTTTTGATAGTTACTATCTTAGGAGAACCAGAAAAAAATCTCTCTGTTATTTCTTCTGAAAGCGCTTCTGCTCCCTGAAGTATTCCACCACTGCTTATTGCGCCAACACCACAATATTCTGGTTTACTGTATCCACTGTCTGGAGTATTCTTATAGATGACTTGGCGGACCCGAGAGTTAATTCCATCCATTCCTAACAATAGTTTAGCACGAATTGAGGTAATTTCTGACTCAGGAAATTGGGAGGAATTCACACTGCAGCTTTTATTCTTTTCTTGTTGATCATCCCAGTGAGCATAGGAGTTAGTTTCTACTTTCTGGTTAGACACAAAATCTGCTCTAACACATTGAAATTCAGGCTCATTAACTACATTAAAACAATGATGATTAGCTTTTACCCGTTCAACTGGTAATAGTTGCCTTAGTTGAGTTTGTAACTCGTACCAAGAAATAGAGACTCTACCCTCCCCGTACTTTTGAAAATATTCATCGTATCCCAGGGAAATAGAACGAATTTTTTGCCCGTCCACATTTCTGATCTCCCATTCTGGTGAAGTCTGTTTTTTTTTCTGTGCTAGTATTCTGACTTACCTGTGATGAATTATTTGGTTGATCAATAGTAGCTGTAATATTCTCGTAAGCTTTAGCATCAATATATTTAAGCGCTTTCAAGCCATTGGGTAAAAGATCAATAACCTGACCAACTTTACGGAAAGCCCTGGTTTGGTCGAGAACAATAATATTTTCAATTCCACGTTGGCGTAAACCCAGGGCAGTCGCTAACCCCACTGGGCTAGCACCCACGATCGCGACATCATAATCAATTTTTGGACTGGAGTTTTCCCCTAACAATGACTCTGTTTGTTTTAGCTTCATAACTTTATCTTAAATAATTAGGACTTACACAGGCAAACTCAGAAACCCGGTTTCTCGTAGATATTTATGTTTTAAAAACAATCATTTACTGTAGAAACCAGGTGATTTTTTTTGTTTTAGTTCCACAAATTTATCTTAAATAATGACTAAAGCTATTGTAGAACAATATACAGGACTTACACAAGAACTCTGATCATTAAATACCGAATAACACCGACTAGCACCCAGCACCCAGGCCTTAACATTTTGTCAGAAACAACCCCCAAACCGAGAAAAAAACCTGCCACCCTACGGTATCGTCGAAAATACTAAAGACGACATACCATACATCCCCACAGAATGTCAATTAGATCTAAAATAGTCAGGACTTACCCATGGTGGTGTCCTGACCTTGAGTGCAGATGCAATTCGCCCCTACATGTTTGACCTAAATGAATTTACGTAGTCCTGATCTTCAAAAACAAATTCTTCTAGTCAGAATTTCCTACTTTTTGGGCAATGAGGCGGTCAAGAGAAAATGAACCACCGCCATTAAAAAAACAGAATAAATACATAGTTGCGTAGAGTGATGCTGTCTCAAAAGAAGAAACTACAAACCCATCTTCCCGCAGATGAAAATATATAGCTACCATCATAACAGATAATAACGCGATCGCAGCCGGTCGTGTCAGTAGTCCCAAAATCAGCAATATGGCCCCAACTATTTGGGTATAGGCGGCACAGTAGGTTAGAAACGTCGGGAATGGAAAACCCAGTGTCTCAGAAACAACATGAGATGCAAAACCCTCAACATCGGCAAGCTTATCAAAACCATTATGAATCATTATGACCCCAGAAATTACCCGTAATAATGTCCACCCTATTTGAAATATCAGATTAGAATCTTGATTAGAAGCGAAAATCAAAGATAGGAAATTCAGAGGTTTTTTATTTGTGATATTTGAAGTACTGTCTGTCATAAATTAAACTCCTTTGTATTGAACCTAAAGACTTGCTTGTCTTATTTGCATAAATACTTTTTCAAAAATCATTAAGCAAAAAAGTTAAAAAGGCTAAACAGAAAAGACTACTAGGGGTAACTACCTAAATAATCTTTGGATCACTAATTTTTTTGCTGCACCAACTGAATATCTAATTGTAACAATATTTTAAGAATTAAGACAAAAGTTTAAATATATCTATTATCTAATCTGAAAAGTATGGGATATTCAAACTCCACAAGACTTAGAAAATTCAAGCGATCGCCTTTTAGAAGAGCTTAACCATATTCCTGTAGAACAAAAATGGAACGAAGAGAAATCAAAAGTTAAAAATCAAAAATCAAAAGTCAAAAGTCAGATGAATGAAATTAGAAGTCAGTACCATAACTGTAGTTAGAGCTGAGGGAAGAAACCCAACTACAATAGAAAGCTTGTTGGTTTCACTTCGTTCTATAAGGACCTAAATTTTTCTACATGCTTTGAGATTTTTTCCGTGTTTAGCTCCACTACTCTCCTACAATAATGTTTGCATAGCCTCCTCAATATTCCGAGAGAAAACTGCTTGATGATACTTCTGTAACTTCTCAGATGAAGAAAAAGGCCTACCTATTAAAGTTTGTTGTTGAATGTAAGTCACAAATGGACGACGCAAAGCCTCATATTTGCTAAAAGCTGCTTCTATCGCTGTTATATCATCCCACTTATTTTGCTTATTAATCTCAGCCACCAAAGTAGCGATCGCTGCAGCATCCTCTAGTCCTTGGTTAGCTCCTTGACCAATAAACGGTGGCATACCATGAGCAGCATCTCCCGCCAATACAACCCGTCCCATATTCCATTTAGGCTGTTCTGGAGTAGAAACAGTGGCATGATGAGTATAATACGGACGTTGTATAATCTGATCTGGGTCAGATAAAGCTACCAACTGTTGAATTATCTCTGGAAAGCCTGCTTTTTTTAACTCTTCTACGGCAATATCAATTAACTCTTCTCCCGATTTTTCTAGCAATGACTCTAAAGGGAAAGCTCCATGGAGGAGATATCCAAACTGACAAGGTTGAAGAGAAAATAAAATCATTCTGGGAACATCATTATCGGGAATTTGATTATTTTTGATAGTTACTATATTAGGAGAACTATGAAAAAATCTTTCCTTAATTTCTTCTGAAAGTGCTTCTGCGACCTGAAGTGTTCCACCATTGCCAATTGCACCAATACCAGAATATTCTGGTTGACTATATCCACTGTATAGAGTATTTTTATAGATTACTTGACGGACCTTAGAGTTAATTCCATCTACTCCTAATAATAGTTTAGCACGAATTGATGTAATTTCTGATTCCGGATATTGGGAGGAATTCACACCACTGATCTTATTCTTTTCTTGTGGATCATTCCAGTGAGAATAGGGGTTAGTTTCTACTTCCTGATCAGACAGAAAATCTGCTCTCACACATTCAAATTCTGGTTCAGTAACTACACTAATACAACGATGATTAGCTTTAACACACTCAACTGGTAATAGTTTTCTTAGTTGAGTTTGTAACTCGTACCAATAAATAGGGACTCTACCCTCCTCGTAATTTTGAAAATATCCATCGTATCTCAGGGGAAAAGGACAAATTTTTTGCCCATTCACATTTATGACATCCCATTCTGGCGGAGGCTGTTTTTTTTCTGTCCCAGTTTTCTGACTTGTCTGTAGTGAATTATTTGGTTGATCAATAGTAGCTTTAATATTCTTGTAAGCTTTAGAATCAATATATTTAAGAGCTTTTAAGCCATTGGGTAAAAGATCAATAACCTGACCAACTTTACGGAAAACCTTAGTTTGGTCGAGAACAATAATATTTTCAATTCCACGTTGGCGTAAACCGAGAGCAGTTGCTAGTCCCACTGGGCCAGCACCGACGATCGCTACATCATAATCAATTTTTGGACTGGAGTTTTCCCCTAAAAATGGTTCTGTCTGTTGTAGTTTCATAAATTAATCTTTAACATCATGATGATAAAGATTAATTTATGAAACTACAACAGACAGAACCATTTTTAGGGGAAAACTCCAGTCCAAAAATTGATTATGATGTAGCGATCGTCGGTGCTGGCCCAGTGGGACTAGCAACTGCTCTCGGTTTACGCCAACGTGGAATTGAAAATATTATTGTTCTCGACCAAACTAAGGTTTTCCGTAAAGTTGGTCAGGTTATTGATCTTTTACCCAATGGCTTAAAAGCTCTTAAATATATTGATTCTAAAGCTTACAAGAATATTAAAGCTACTATTGATCAACCAAATAATTCACTACAGACAAGTCAGAAAACTGGGACAGAAAAAAAACAGCCTCCGCCAGAATGGGATGTCATAAATGTGAATGGGCAAAAAATTTGTCCTTTTCCCCTGAGATACGATGGATATTTTCAAAATTACGAGGAGGGTAGAGTCCCTATTTATTGGTACGAGTTACAAACTCAACTAAGAAAACTATTACCAGTTGAGTGTGTTAAAGCTAATCATCGTTGTATTAGTGTAGTTACTGAACCAGAATTTGAATGTGTGAGAGCAGATTTTCTGTCTGATCAGGAAGTAGAAACTAACCCCTATTCTCACTGGAATGATCCACAAGAAAAGAATAAGATCAGTGGTGTGAATTCCTCCCAATATCCGGAATCAGAAATTACATCAATTCGTGCTAAACTATTATTAGGAGTAGATGGAATTAACTCTAAGGTCCGTCAAGTAATCTATAAAAATACTCTATACAGTGGATATAGTCAACCAGAATATTCTGGTATTGGTGCAATTGGCAATGGTGGAACACTTCAGGTCGCAGAAGCACTTTCAGAAGAAATTAAGGAAAGATTTTTTCATAGTTCTCCTAATATAGTAACTATCAAAAATAATCAAATTCCCGATAATGATGTTCCCAGAATGATTTTATTTTCTCTTCAACCTTGTCAGTTTGGATATCTCCTCCATGGAGCTTTCCCTTTAGAGTCATTGCTAGAAAAATCGGGAGAAGAGTTAATTGATATTGCCGTAGAAGAGTTAAAAAAAGCAGGCTTTCCAGAGATAATTCAACAGTTGGTAGCTTTATCTGACCCAGATCAGATTATACAACGTCCGTATTATACTCATCATGCCACTGTTTCTACTCCAGAACAGCCTAAATGGAATATGGGACGGGTTGTATTGGCGGGAGATGCTGCTCATGGTATGCCACCGTTTATTGGTCAAGGAGCTAACCAAGGACTAGAGGATGCTGCAGCGATCGCTACTTTGGTGGCTGAGATTAATAAGCAAAATAAGTGGGATGATATAACAGCGATAGAAGCAGCTTTTAGCAAATATGAGGCTTTGCGTCGTCCATTTGTGACTTACATTCAACAACAAACTTTAATAGGTAGGCCTTTTTCTTCATCTGAGAAGTTACAGAAGTATCATCAAGCAGTTTTCTCTCGGAATATTGAGGAGGCTATGCAAACATTATTGTAGGAGAGTAGTGGAGCTAAACACGGAAAAAATCTCAAAGCATGTAGAAAAATTTAGGTCCTTATAGAACGAAGTGAAACCAACAAGCTTTCTATTGTAGTTGGGTTTCTTCCCTCAGCTCTAACTACAGTTATGGTACTGACTTCTAATTTCATTCATCTGACTTTTGACTTTTGATTTTTGATTTTTAACTTTTGATTTCTCTTCGTTCCATTTTTGTTCTACAGGAATATGGTTAAGCTCTTCTAAAAGGCGATCGCTTGAATTTTCTAAGTCTTGTGGAGTTTGAATATCCCATACTTTTCAGATTAGATAATAGATATATTTAAACTTTTGTCTTAATTCTTAAAATATTGTTACAATTAGATATTCAGTTGGTGCAGCAAAAAAATTAGTGATCCAAAGATTATTTAGGTAGTTACCCCTAGTAGTCTTTTCTGTTTAGCCTTTTTAACTTTTTGCTTAATGATTTTTGAAAAAGTATTTATGCAAATAAGACAAGCAAGTCTTTAGGTTCAATACAAAGGAGTTTAATTTATGACAGACAGTACTTCAAATATCACAAATAAAAAACCTCTGAATTTCCTATCTTTGATTTTCGCTTCTAATCAAGATTCTAATCTGATATTTCAAATAGGGTGGACATTATTACGGGTAATTTCTGGGGTCATAATGATTCATAATGGTTTTGATAAGCTTGCCGATGTTGAGGGTTTTGCATCTCATGTTGTTTCTGAGACACTGGGTTTTCCATTCCCGACGTTTCTAACCTACTGTGCCGCCTATACCCAAATAGTTGGGGCCATATTGCTGATTTTGGGACTACTGACACGACCGGCTGCGATCGCGTTATTATCTGTTATGATGGTAGCTATATATTTTCATCTGCGGGAAGATGGGTTTGTAGTTTCTTCTTTTGAGACAGCATCACTCTACGCAACTATGTATTTATTCTGTTTTTTTAATGGCGGTGGTTCATTTTCTCTTGACCGCCTCATTGCCCAAAAAGTAGGAAATTCTGACTAGAAGAATTTGTTTTTGAAGATCAGGACTACGTAAATTCATTTAGGTCAAACATGTAGGGGCGAATTGCATCTGCACTCAAGGTCAGGACACCACCATGGGTAAGTCCTGACTATTTTAGATCTAATTGACATTCTGTGGGGATGTATGGTATGTCGTCTTTAGTATTTTCGACGATACCGTAGGGTGGCAGGTTTTTTTCTCGGTTTGGGGGTTGTTTCTGACAAAATGTTAAGGCCTGGGTGCTGGGTGCTAGTCGGTGTTATTCGGTATTTAATGATCAGAGTTCTTGTGTAAGTCCTGTATATTGTTCTACAATAGCTTTAGTCATTATTTAAGATAAATTTGTGGAACTAAAACAAAAAAAATCACCTGGTTTCTACAGTAAATGATTGTTTTTAAAACATAAATATCTACGAGAAACCGGGTTTCTGAGTTTGCCTGTGTAAGTCCTAATTATTTAAGATAAAGTTATGAAGCTAAAACAAACAGAGTCATTGTTAGGGGAAAACTCCAGTCCAAAAATTGATTATGATGTCGCGATCGTGGGTGCTAGCCCAGTGGGGTTAGCGACTGCCCTGGGTTTACGCCAACGTGGAATTGAAAATATTATTGTTCTCGACCAAACCAGGGCTTTCCGTAAAGTTGGTCAGGTTATTGATCTTTTACCCAATGGCTTGAAAGCGCTTAAATATATTGATGCTAAAGCTTACGAGAATATTACAGCTACTATTGATCAACCAAATAATTCATCACAGGTAAGTCAGAATACTAGCACAGAAAAAAAAACAGACTTCACCAGAATGGGAGATCAGAAATGTGGACGGGCAAAAAATTCGTTCTATTTCCCTGGGATACGATGAATATTTTCAAAAGTACGGGGAGGGTAGAGTCTCTATTTCTTGGTACGAGTTACAAACTCAACTAAGGCAACTATTACCAGTTGAACGGGTAAAAGCTAATCATCATTGTTTTAATGTAGTTAATGAGCCTGAATTTCAATGTGTTAGAGCAGATTTTGTGTCTAACCAGAAAGTAGAAACTAACTCCTATGCTCACTGGGATGATCAACAAGAAAAGAATAAAAGCTGCAGTGTGAATTCCTCCCAATTTCCTGAGTCAGAAATTACCTCAATTCGTGCTAAACTATTGTTAGGAATGGATGGAATTAACTCTCGGGTCCGCCAAGTCATCTATAAGAATACTCCAGACAGTGGATACAGTAAACCAGAATATTGTGGTGTTGGCGCAATAAGCAGTGGTGGAATACTTCAGGGAGCAGAAGCGCTTTCAGAAGAAATAACAGAGAGATTTTTTTCTGGTTCTCCTAAGATAGTAACTATCAAAAATAATCAAATTCCCGACAGTGATGTTCCTAGAATCATTTTATATTTTCCTAAACCTTGTAAGCTTGGATATCTCCTCCATGGAGCTTTCCCATTAGAGTCATTGCTAGAAAAATCGGGAGAAGAGTTAATTGATATTGCTGTAGAAGAGTTGAAAAAAGCAGATTTTCCAGAGATAATTCAACAGTTGGTAGCTTTATCTGACCCAGATCAGATCATACAACGTCCGTATTATACTCATCATGCGACTGTTTCTGCTACAGGACGGCCCAAATGGAATAGAGGAAGGGTTCTATTGGCGGGAGATGCAGCCCACGGTATGCCACCATTTATTGGTCAAGGAGCTAACCAAGGACTAGAGGATGCAGCAGCGATCGCTACTTTGGTAGCTGAGATTAATAAGCAAAATCAGTGGGATGATATAACAGCTATAGAAGCAGCTTTTAGCAAATATGAAGCTTTGCGTCGTCCATTTGTGACTTATATTCAACAAGAAACTTTAATAGCTAGATATTTTTCTTCAGTTCAGGCGTCTCAGAAGTTACAGAAGTATAATCAAGCAGTTTTCTCTCGGAATATTGAGGAAGTTATGCAAACATTATTCTAACTTTTGACTTTTGACTAATGTCGGCCCTTGTAGAGGGAGGCGAAACCAACAAACCTTTGATGATAGTTAGGTTTCCTCCCTCAACCATACCTACAATTATTAAACTTGTGACTTCTAACTTATCCTTGACAAACAAAACCAGCCCAATAATAAGGATGATCAAAGGGTTTTTCTCCCCCTATTGCTTCTTTAGCCTTGAATACTAAATCATAAATTTTCTTACAGTTATCAACTATTTTTTCCTTTTCCTGATATTCTACGCTCCCCTCTACAACTTCTTCCCATACTGCCTCTGCATTATCCAAACTCTCCTCCGCTTTTGCCAAGGTTAATTCTTTCAACTCCATCTGTCCTTGCCATAACGCATCTACACTAGGAATACCTGCCGCGCGGTTGCGGTGGAAAAAATATGATAATATTGTTGTTGCTAAATCATCCACTGCCCACAAACTACTTATGACGTTTGATGCTCCTGCTGATAAAAATGCCGCGCTGAGTGTAAAAATATCGTCCGTTAATTCTGAATTTCCTAGTGCTGTTTCGCAACAGGAGAGAAATAGGTCTCCTACCTGGGGGAAACGAATGGTGGCATTGAGCAATTCCCCTAATGTTAGGTCTGTGTCTCCTAGAAATAACTTAGACTCTAAAGGTTGAGTTAAATTAGATGTGGCGTGGTGACTGGAGAGTAAACCTAATACTTTTTCTCTGGTCAACAACTTTTTATATTTAGCTTTGGTTGCTTCTTTGCTCCCTTTGAGATGGTGTTGGGGGGCGACTCCATAAATTTGTGCTACCAATTGACATTCTGTGGGGGAGTGCTTTAGGTCGCCTTTGGTATTTTCCACGATACCGTAAGGTGGCAGGTTTTTTTCTCGAGTTGGAGGTTGTTTCTGACAAAATGTTAAGACCTGGGTGCTGGGTGCTATTCTCACCCGGAATTTTTCTCCTAAGTATTGACCGTTATCTAGGGGTAATATTGGTAAGGGTATTTGATGCAGATACATAAAGGGTACTAGAATAATTTCTTTGATGTCGGTGAGTTTTTCTATGAGTTGGTTTATTTGCAGTCTGTCTGCTAATTCTTTTAAGGTCTCTTCCATTTGGTTTTGCCATTGTTTGTATAGTTTGTGTTTCTCTTGTTTCCGGGTTGTTTCAAACTGGGCAAGTTCAATTTCTGTTGTTGTGCCATCGGTTAATTGGACTAGGACTTTCGATGCTTTAGAGTGAATTGACTCAATGGCATCAATATCGCATTTGGCTAAGTTTGCTGCTGCATGTTTTACTGCTAAATAATTTATTTCGGAGTATGGTTTTAACCAATTATCTCGTAACCACAGTTGGAAATTTTTGTAACCTTGCTCTTGACAACGGTGCAATTTTACCCCTGTTTGAGTGAGGATAAAAATATAAGTCTCATGGTCTGTTGTGTAGAAACTCAGGATAGCAACATCCTTTGTTTGTTTTTCTCCCTTTTGTTGGGGGGAAGGACTGTTTGATGCTGTGACATGAAATGGTTCTCCTGGTTGTTGTGGAATTTCTAACAATTCTTTCATTTTCTCTACACTAACAGTGGGCGCTTGAATACCTTCTGATAATACGGGGTCTAACTCCCGGAGCTGTTGCCAAATTTCCTGTTTTTTTGTCATCAAGTTTTCAATTTCTTCTGTAATATCATCCCACTCATCCCGGGAGATATGACGAGTTGCTCCAGTTTTTTCCTGATTATTTTTTTGGTTTATTAACTGCTGACGTAAATAGTCAATTTCTCGTTGTTTATCTTCCATCTGTGCTTCTAAGTTGCGGATATCTTCTGGCACTTCGCGATCTTTGTAAAAATCTTTGGTGAGAATTAAATCTAGCAAGCGACGACAGCGGAATCTTTCTACAGTTTCTAAAGCTTTGTCATATTGTTGGGTATTGACGCAAGCTTGAACCATGTTTTGATAGACAGGTATATTGTTGCGCAAGATTTCTTGTCTTGCCATTTCATCGGGGGTCCAGTCTCGACTTTGCTCGATGGCGGCAATGGCGAGTTCATAGTTCTTGATGGCGAGTTGATAGTTTTGTTGTTTTGCGGCAAGGTTAGCTAGGTAATAGGCAGTTTTTAAACATTCTGCTGGTAAGCTTTTTGGTTTTGTGACTCTTAAAGCAGCTTCATAGCAGGAAATGGAAGCTTCAATATTTTGGGCTTTGTCTCCCCTTATTCTGTTTTTGTAGGCATTGCCGAGATTATTTTGAGTTCTTGCCCAGTTCATGGGGAAGTCAGTTTGGGTCTGCACCAGCAAAGCTTGTTCGTATGCAGCAATGGCAGCTTCGATATTTTGGGCTTTGTCTCCCCTTATTCTGTCACTGTAGGCATTGCCGATATTATTTTGAGTTACTGCCCATTGAATGGGGAAGTCAGTTTGGGTCTGCACCAGCAAAGCTTGTTCGTATGCAGCAATGGCGGCTTCAATATTTTGGGCTTTGTCTCCCCTTATTCTCTCTCTGTAGGCATTGCCGAGATTATTTTGAGTCATTGCCCAGTCCATGGGGAAGTCAGTTTGGGTTCGCACCTGTAAAGCTTGTTGGAATGCAGCAATGGCAGCTTCAATATTTTGGGCTTTGTCTCCCCTTATTCTTTCTCTGTAGGCAGAGCCGAGATTATTTTGAGTTCCTGCCCAGTCTATGGGTAAGTCAGTTTGGGTGTGCACTAGCAAAGCTTGTTGGTATGCAGCAATGGCAGCTTCGAGATTTTGGGCTTTGTCTCCCCTTATTCTGTCACTGTAGGCATCGCCGAGACCTGTTTGAGTTTGTGCCCAGTTGATGGGGAAGTCAGTTTGGGTTCGCACCAGCAAAGCTTGTTGGAATGCAGCAATAGCAGTTTCAATATTTTCGGCTTTGTCTCCCCTTATTCTGTCACTGTAGGCAATGCCGAGATTATTTTTAGTTCCTGCCCATTGCATGGGGAAGTCTGTTTGGGTGTGCACCTGCAAAGCTTGTTCGTATGCAGCAAGGGCAGCTTCGATATTTTGGGCTTTGTCTCCCCTTATTCTGTTACTGTAGGCAAGGCCGAGATTATTTTTAGTTCCTGCCCATTGCATGGGGAAGTCAGTTTGGGTTTGCACCAGCAAAGCTTGTTGGAATGCAGCAATAGCAGTTTCAATATTTTCGGCTTTGTCTCCCCTTATTCTTTTATGTAGGCAGCGCCGAGATTATTTTTAGTTCCTGCCCATTGCATGGGGAAGTCTGTTTGGGTGTGCACCTGCAAAGCTTGTTCGTATGCAGCAAGGGCAGCTTCGATATTTTGGGCTTTGTCTCCCCTTATTCTGTAACTGTAGGTAAGGCCGAGATCATTTTGAGTTGCTGCCCATTCAAAGGGGAAGTCTTTTTGGGTGTACACCTGCAAAACTTGTTGGTATGCAGCAATGGCGGCTTCGAGATTTTCGGCTTTGTCTCCCCTTATTCTGTCACTGTAGGCAGCGCCGAGACCATTTTGAGTTGTTGCCCATTCTGTGGGAAAGTCTGTTTGGGTGTACACCTGCAAAGCTTGTTCGTATGCAGCAATGGCGGCTTCGAGATTTTGGGCTTTGTCTCCCCTTATTCTGTTACTGTAGGCAAGGCCGAGAACATATTGAGTTTTTGCCCATTCAATGGGGAAGTTAGTTTGGGTGCGCACCAGCAAAGCTTGTTCGTATGCAGCAATGGCGGCTTCGAGATTTTGGGCTTTGTCTCCCCTTCTTTTACCACTGTAGGCTATACCGAGATTATGTTGAGTCATTGCCCATTCAATGGGGAAGTCAGTTTGGGTGTACACCTGCAAATCTTGTTGACATAAAGCTTCCAGTTGTTGGGATAAAGCTTCCTGTTCTGAGACTTTTTTTTCAACCTCCTCAGAAAGAGTATTACTATCATCCTGACTAATATCCTCCTCTACCTCAGCAATTTCACCCAACATAATGTAGGCACCGTCGAGATTATTTTGAGTTCTTGCCCAGTCCGTGGGGAAGTCAGCTTGGGTGTGCACCAGCAAAGCTTGTTCGTATGCTACAATGGCAGCTTTGAGATTTTGGGCTTTGTCTCCCCTTATTCTGTCACTGTAGGCAGCGCCGAGATTATTTTGAGTCATTGCCCAGTCCATGGGGAAGTCTGTTTGGGTATACACCAGCAAAGCTTGTTGGAATGCAGCAATAGCAGTTTCAATATTTTCGGCTTTGTTTCCCCTTATTCTGTCACTGTAGGCAATGCCGAGATTATATTGAGTTGCTGCCCATTCCATGGGGAAGTCTGTTTGGGTCAATACCAGCAAAGCTTGTTGGAATGCAGCAATGGCGGCTTCGAGATTTTGGGCTTTGTCTCCCCTTATTCTTTTTATGTAGGCATCGCCGAGAATATTTTGAGTTGCTGCCCACTTGATGAGGAAGTCTGTTTGGGTCAATACCAGCAAAGCTTGTTCGTATGCAGCAATGGCTGATTCAATATTTTCGGCTTTGTCTCCCCTTATTCTGTTACTGTAGGCAATGCCGAGACCTGTTTGAGTTGCTGCCCACTTGATGGGGAAGTCTGTTTGGGTCAATACCAGCAAAGCTTGTTCGTATGCAGCAATGGCTGTTTCAGTATTTTGGGCTTTGTCTCCCCTTATTCTGTTATTGTAGGCATTACCGAGATCATGTTGAGTCCTTGCCCAGTCGATGGGGAAATCAGTTTGGGTCAATACCAGCAAAGCTTGTTGGAATGCAGCAATGGCGGCTTCGAGATTTTGGGCTTTGTCTCCCCTTATTCTTTTTATGTAGGCAGCGCCGAGAATATTTTGAGTTGTTGCCCACTTGATGGGGAAGTCTGTTTGGGTCGATACCAGCAAAGATTGTTCGTATGCAGCAATAGCCATTTCAATATTTTCGGCTTTGTCTCCCCTTATTCTTTCCTGTAGGCAATGCCGAGATTATTTGAATTGTTGCCCATTCCATGGGGAAGTCAGTTTGGGTATACACCAGCAAAGCTTGTTCGTATGCAGCAATGGCGGCTTCAATATTTTGGGCTTTGTCTCCCCTTATTCTTTCCCTGTAGGCAATGCCGAGATTATTTTGAGTCATTGCCCAGTCCATGGGGAAGTCAGTTTGGGTTTGCACCAGCAAAGCTTGTTGGCATGCAGCAATAGCGACTTCGAGATTTTGGGCTTTGTCTCCCCTTATTCTGTTTGTGTAGGCAGCGCCGAGATTATTTTGAGTTTTTGCCCATTCCATGGGGAAGTCAGTTTGGGTATACACCAGCAAAGCTTGTTCGTATGCAGCAATGGCTGATTCAATATTTTGGGCTTCGTCTCCCCTTATTCTGTTATTGTAGGCAACGCCGAGATTATTTTGAGTTGTTGCCCACTTGATGGGGAAGTCTGTTTGGGTCGATACCAGCAAAGATTGTTCGTATGCAGCAATAGCCATTTCAATATTTTCGGCTTTGTCTCCCCTTATTCTTTGCCAGTAGGCAATGCCGAGATCATTTTGAATTGCTGCCCATTCAATGGGGAAGTCAGTTTGGGTTCGCACCAGCAAAGCTTTTTCGTATGCAGCAATGGCGAATTCCTGTTCTGAGACTTTTTTTTCAACCTCCTCAGAAAGAGTATTACTATCATCCTGACTAATATCCTCCTCTACCTCAGCAATTTCACCCAACATTTGAATCACTTGAGTGCGGACTTTAGAGATATCTACTCCTAAATTTTCCAGAACTCTTGCAGCTACTCCTTCTCCTTCTCCAATTAAACCTAAAAGTAAATGCTCTGTCCCAATGTAACTATGTTCTAATTGCTGTGCTTCCTCCAAAGAGAATTCTAAAACTCTTTTAAATCTGGGAGTAAATGGAATTTCTGCTGGTGTAAATCCCGAACCACGGCCAATTATCTTTTCCACTTCAAGTCGAGCATCCTTTAGTTTTACACCCATAGATTTCAGGACTTTAGCCGCTACCCCTGTTCCTTCTCCAATTAAACCCAGAAGGATTTGTTCTGTCCCTAGAAAGTTATGTTTCAAGCGACGAGTTTCTTCTTGGGCTAACATGATCGCCTTGATTGCTTTTTCCGTGAACCGTTCAAAGATCTTTTCAGACTTCTGACTAATATCCTCCTCTACCTCAGCAATCTCATCCAACATTTGAATCACTTGAGTGCGGACTTTAGAGAGGTCTACTCCTAGATTTTTCAGAACCCTTACAGCTACTCCTTCTCCTTCTCGAATTAAACCTAAAAGTAAATGCTCTGTCCCAACGTAACTATGTCCTAATTGCCGTGCTTCCTCCAAAGATAATTCTAAAACTCTTTTAGCTCTGGGAGTAAATGGAATTTCTACTGCTACATCTCCCGAACCACGGCCAATTATCTTTTCCACTTCAAGCCGAGCATCCTTTAGTTTTACACCCATAGATTTCAGGACTTGAGCCGCTACCCCTGTTCCTTCTCCAATTAAACCCAGAAGGATTTGTTCTGTCCCTACAAAGTTATGTCCCAAGCGACGAGCTTCTTCTTGGGCCAACATGATCACTTTGATTGCTGTTTCCGTGAACCGTTCAAAGATCTTTTCAGACTTCTGACTAATATCCTCCTCTACCTCAGCAATTTCACCCAACATAAT
>JAHPZR010041850.1:0-10708 GCA_019787425.1 Platygyra sinensis | reverse complement strand
CCTGCCATTGACCAATCAGTTAGCTGGATTTCTCGCGCCAATTCCGTTCCGCTTCGCATACTTCTGTCTCGCATTCCCTGTAAATAGATATCCACGAAATTCGCACGCACGAACATACTAATTTGGCGTTTTGGATAATAAATCTCTTATTGGACGTTTTGATGTGTAGTATTGCTGATTATTTTTTTCCAAGAGGGCACAGTAACGAATCCTGCAATCTGATTGGTTCTTAGCGCGGTCCGGATTTTCCTATCTCTGACCACGGTCACGGTAACGGCGGGAAACAGCGCGGGTGAAATTGTCATGTTCAGCTAGGTTTCGTGAATGAACTAGTGGTAATCGTCGATCTTTTCCCTTTTTACACTTCCATGGACGATTAATAATCAACGGAAGTTTACCTCTGCTCACTTTTAAATAGCAAGGAAGGTCACTGTAAGTAGATTCAATTAAGTATTTTGTAGCTCTGAGAGTTTGTGTGGTTGGTTGTAGCTCGGCGTTGTAATGGCGCGTAATTCTGTGTTTTTCACCGCACAATTTTAAGCTAAAAGAAGTCAAATGCAGTCGAGTTTAGCCTCTCTGATAGTTGCTGTATTTAAGAGAAATTCTGTAGAATATACCTAACGAATTTCCTAGCTTTCTGCTACTCAATTTACGGTAAAAAGGACTGATTTTGAGTCATTCACAGAGACTGATAGAAATTGTGCTTGTAGTGCAACTTCAGTCAAACTTTACGCGAAATTTCACTATCGGGAAAACACTTTTGGAGAACTTAACTGGTGAATTAGATGCAACTAACATAAAGCAATTCAAAATAAATCTGTTGATACATCTTTCTTTGGGTAGTGTATGAGTTTACTCGCTCGTTCGTTCGTTAGATTTTTTACGATGGTTTGTAGACGGCACGAAAACCAATTCAATAACAAAGTTGTGTAAACCCAATTGTAAGCCAAATTATCGCAGGAAAAAAATAAATAAGTTATTTGCCGGCTTAGAGTCGGTCAGTATAGTGAAAAACTGTGACCATCGCGTAGAATAGCCGGACATCATTACTTATTCGTGAGCACCGAAGCGGAAAAATTTGAATACGAATGAAGTTTGAATGGCCAAGAATAAGAGAGAAAAGGCCCTAATTTGCCTGCAGTGCATTGATAAAACTCGATTTCCTGACTTTCTTAAGTCCCATTTAATGTTTTAAGCAACGGGCTTTTCCTGAGGAATGCTATATCTACAATTACAGCCAAAAAATAGGAAGTTTTGCGATGTTTTTGGACTATCTTTCTGCGTCCGAAAATTTGGAAAAATCGGCTTTTTCGGAGGGGAACATGTTCTCGATTCGAAGTGAAAAGCGATTTTTAAGTAAGCGAGACGGGCTTTAAAAAAGTTAGCAACGGGAAATAAAAGTTTGACATTTTTCTTAACTGATCCCGTCTTTACTTTGTTACTCGAAGTAAGATAACGACTATCAAACTGACATTTCAAATTGCGAGTTGGAAGTGCGTTCAAATATGGCGCGTCTTTGCTTAGTGAGCCATTGTTTGAAGCACACCACTGCATAACAATGGTTGTCAAAAAATTATCATATCTTTTCAAAAAAATCACTCAGTCGTTAAATGCGAATCACTGATCTGTAGCCCGCCAACTTTAACTCATAGAACGACAGCTTGACGACTGTTAACGCGCGCATTTACGATGAACAAGGAAAACAGATCAAAGCTTTTCAAATAAGATGAGTGGCCATCGATCGATCAACGGACTTTATTTGAGTTCGTTGCTTTGTGATCGAGCGTATTAACAACTGGGCAACGAACAACACTATTGACTCGCGTAAGAATCAAGCGCTCTTAAACTACGCAGACATTTAATAAAGAGGTTTTACAGGCGGTACATATTTTACATGGTAAAAGCCGTCGATAGTTTTCAAAGAAATTGGCTAAAACTACAGAAAACGGGGCCACTTTTGAAGAAGTACAGTCGAGTGGCTCGGTGGCTTGTCAGTCAATTTAAAGAGGTATCGCTCGAGTGGCTCGGCGGATTGTTAATCAATGCGACTGGCGAGCCGTCGAGCCACTAAATTATATACATTTCTCGTTCTTTTAAACACTCAATACGACTGGCGAGCGATATACGGAAAGTTCATTGTTTTGATGCTCCGCCTTCTTCAAGTTAATGAGCAAGGTCATACTCCCTACGGGAAAAAACGCGCGTTAATCTTAACCAATGAGACTCGGCTCTTAGCGTTAATTTGAATAATACCAGGTAATATGACAGACCTTAGAACTGCAAGTAAATGTCCAGAGAAAAATAGGCATTCTGCGCGATGCTCGGGCTTGAAAATGCTGCCCTTGGCCTGCGGCCTCGGGCAGCATTTTCAAGACCTCGGTCACAGTTTTTCGCTATACAGACCTCCCAGCCGGCAAATAACATATATGTATTCTTACGAGTTGTGTTGTATTTTGACTCGCCCTACCGTCCCGCCAAAATACGGCACAACTCGTAAAAAAATACTCAGCAATACTACACAACAAAACGTCTAATAAGATATATGTTTCATGCGCGCGGTTAAAATTCTTTCATTTTTACACCTAACGGCTAAATTTTTGGCCGTTTTACGGCTAATGGTTAACCCCATTGAGACCCTCTCAAGTATCTTGGCAACTTTGGTACGAAATTTTTAACTAAAAAATCTTCTCGATATATTTATGAATAACATCTGCTTATTTTCGTGAGAAATGTTGCTTACGGCAAATGAGACATCGTGAGCTGATGAGAACTAGGTCTTTCGCATGTTATGCGAATTTTATTTGTGAATCAATTAAGCAAAGCCATTATTTGCAATACACTCTTAGAGATATAGATTAACAACATGGATGTGGCCAAGCAGTACCATAAAACTTCTCATTTATTTTTGTCGCTTGATGTGACGACTGATGAGAAAATAATACCTAAACCGACAGCGGGAAACACGTTCCACATATTAAGCAAAATGCAAAGCAGTCATCAAGTTGATGATGATATATAGCGATGTGTTTGTCATGCTCAGGAGGGAGGGGGTGTCTCCAGGCAAATCAGTGGTTTAGTCATAACTACCAGTGTGACGTCACGTCATACATAGGTGATTTTCGATATGGCGGCCAAATGTTTTGGTTCGTTAACTGAAAGAAATGTAGAAATTTCTAGCTTTTTGATGATTCGATTACTTTGTTCAACGTTACCCAGGATTCAAAATACATGAAAGACTTCTTTGCCGTAATTTGCGGTAGAATAAGTTATTCGAAAGCGTCATATTTTGAGTAGAAACATACTAACACGTGGCTGAGACGTCGACAAAGTTTAATGGATTGACAATGTTTTTTCGGAGCCCACGCAGAAATGCGGAGATGTCCTGATCCCAGAATAGGAGGTTTGATACATGGTATATTAAGTTTGCTCTGTGCTGAGAATGAAGCCTTCAGTACTTATGGTTCGTCTCAACAATCCCTTCAAAGTTAATGGAATGGCATTTGGAGAGTGACTACAGAATACCCGACCACGATTACGTGACATTGAACGCTTGCTCCCGTTGTCCCGCAGTGGTGTTGCATAGCGATATTCACTGTTTACAAACAAGTCTTTTGATATTTAAATTTTGCCAACCACAGAACAAAAGAATCCTTTGTTTCGAGAGCCAAGAATGACATAAATGACAATAGGAGACGTAACGATGAGTATCGCCATTGTATGGGTTGATGAACGTAAGACGAGTAAAATGATTGCTATGAAAGTAAGACGAGTAAAACTATTGCTCCCGCTGTCCCGCAGTGAACTCCGGGTTTCGGCTCATGGATCATAGAACGAAGTCTTTTCATGTGTAACGCGCTTGTTTCGGCTGATGGATTTTAGAACGAGGTAAATTCATGTGTAGCACGCTTGTTTCGTCTATACATTAAATTTTTCTCTTTTGTTTCCATATGCAAATATTTATATTAATGGTGGTCACCCAACTAGTTTAGCTCTTTAGTTATTTTGGGTGACCAGCAACTGTATGTATTTTTAATTTATTTCTTGTTCAATTAGTTATTTAGTAATGTTACAGTTCAAATAAATCTTGTTGTTGTTGTTGTTGTTTATTGACTGTGGGACTACGGGAGCAGGCATTTAATATTACGCAATCAGATATATTCTGAAGGTTAGCCCTTTTGAAGCACACAGGCAGTCATCTACCCCAGAAAATTTAAAAACACAAGCATTCAACCAGCTAACAGCTGGTAAACATAGACACTCTTGACTTTTCACCAATCAACAAAGTTTAACACGCGAGAAATCAAACCGACAAGTACGCCCTCGCATTCAAAAGGATTGTTGAGCAAAATGGCTCTTCACATCGAAAAAAACTAACAATAGCTTGAAAGTTATATAACAAAAAGGAACAAAACCTCCTATTATGAGGTACTTCTGTTGAAAACTGGAAGAGAAAACGGCGGGCGTTTTGGGTGGCCTTTACTTGACCGGAATTCAAGATGGCGGTAACCCCACTTGACCCGATTTGTTTTCAATAAAATTTGGAACAAAAAACGCACACAAAACAACAAACAGTTGTACTCATAGACAATTTCCACTACAAAGCTTGCACATTTATGCCAAATTAATGAATAATAGCGCAATAATAGCTTGTATTATCCTCTTTTTCTTTGAATTCAGTGGAGTCCCAAGGCCAAATCTGGGCAAGCCGAGCAAAGCTTCGACTTGTTGCTATGTGACGTCACACTGGCAGTGATGAGTCGGTCTCTGACAGATACTCAAAAACAATAGAGTCACCCCCTCCCTCCTTGTCATGCTACAGAGTTCGCAGTTTCTATTATTTAACACACCTCCGTTTACAATAAAATTAATTAACAATTATTCACCGAAGAGGAGGTAAATATCCACCACTTTCACCGACACTGAGGTGAATAATTGTTTCAGTATATACCACACAAGCAGAATAACTAGTGGCCCAAAGAGTGACTTTATTTGTGAAATATACAGACAAAAGCCATTTTGTTTTTTTTTTTCGGCTGCTCGTTGGTGAATAGTATAATATATTATCTTTTTTTCGGCTCGTGAGCGGGCGGAATTCAACAAATCCTGCAATCTGATTGGTTCCTGGAGCGGGCGGAATTCTCTCATACGGACCGTTACAGCGGGCGGAATCCATCGAGTTGATCTATTTTCGTGAATGAATTAGCGGTTATCGTCAATCTTTCGCCCTTTTTTCACTTCCAAAGACGGTTAATTAACGCAAGTTTACCTCTATTCACCTTAGATGGCAAGGAAAGTTACTGTAAGTAGATTCAATGAAGTTCGTGAAGATTGTGAGAGTTTTGTTTGGTTGTATAGTTGCTCGGCGCTGTTAATGGCGCGTAATCTATGTGCTCGTCTCTGTGACAATTTGAAGTAAAAACTGAGTCAATTTCAGTCGAGTTTCCCTCTCTAATCGTTTCTGTACTTCAGAGAATTGCTGTGGAGTACACTTAACGAATTTTCTCGCTATCTGCTACTCAGTTTACGGTAGAAAAGTCTAATTCAGTCGAGTGATTCGCAATGATCGACAAAAACTGTTTTTGTAGTACAACTTCAAACTTTGAACAAAAATTCACACCTGGAAAACAATTTTGGAGAACTTAACTAGGAAACTAAATGCACTAACATAAAGTAGTTCGGAATAATTCTGTTCTTTAATACATCTTTCTTCGTATAGTATCTGATTTACTCGTTCTTTCGCTCGTTAGATTTTTTGCCAATGGTTTGTAGACGGCGCGTAAGCCGATTCAATGCCAAAGTTGCGTAAACAAACGCACTTGCAAGCCAGTTTACGGCAACAAAAAAAAGATAAAAATGTTATTGGCCGGCTTAGGGTCGGTCCGTATAGGGAAAAACTGTGACCTCGGGCTTGAAAATGCTGCCCTCGGCCTGCGGCCTCGGACAGCATTTTCAAGACCTCGGTCACAGTTTTTCCCTATACGGACCTCCCACAAGGAGGGAGGGGGTGACTCTATTGTTTTTGAGTATCTGTCAGAGACCGACTCATCACTGCCAGTGTGACGTCACATAGCAACAAGTCGAAGCTTTGCTCGGCTTGCCCAGATTTGGCCTTGGGACTCCACTGAATTCAAAGAAAAAGAGGATAATACAAGCTATTATTGCGCTATTATTCATTAATTTGGCATAAATGTGCAAGCTTTGTAGTGGAAATTGTCTATGAGTACAACTGTTTGTTGTTTTGTGTGCGTTTTTTGTTCCAAATTTTATTGAAAACAAATCGGGTCAAGTGGGGTTACCGCCATCTTGAATTCCGGTCAAGTAAAGGCCACCCAAAACGCCCGCCGTTTTCTCTTCCAGTTTTCAACAGAAGTACCTCATAATAGGAGGTTTTGTTCCTTTTTGTTATATAACTTTCAAGCTATTGTTAGTTTTTTTCGATGTGAAGAGCCATTTTGCTCAACAATCCTTTTGAATGCGAGGGCGTACTTGTCGGTTTGATTTCTCGCGTGTTAAACTTTGTTGATTGGTGAAAAGTCAAGAGTGTCTATGTTTACCAGCTGTTAGCTGGTTGAATGCTTGTGTTTTTAAATTTTCTGGGGTAGATGACTGCCTGTGTGCTTCAAAAGGGCTAACCTTCAGAATATATCTGATTGCGTAATATTAAATGCCTGCTCCCGTAGTCCCACAGTCAATAAACAACAACAACAACAACAAGATTTATTTGAACTGTAACATTACTAAATAACTAATTGAACAAGAAATAAATTAAAAATACATACAGTTGCTGGTCACCCAAAATAACTAAAGAGCTAAACTAGTTGGGTGACCACCATTAATATAAATATTTGCATATGGAAACAAAAGAGAAAAATTTAATGTATAGACGAAACAAGCGTGCTACACATGAATTTACCTCGTTCTAAAATCCATCAGCCGAAACAAGCGCGTTACACATGAAAAGACTTCGTTCTATGATCCATGAGCCGAAACCCGGAGTTCACTGCGGGACAGCGGGAGCAATAGTTTTACTCGTCTTACTTTCATAGCAATCATTTTACTCGTCTTACGTTCATCAACCCATACAATGGCGATACTCATCGTTACGTCTCCTATTGTCATTTATGTCATTCTTGGCTCTCGAAACAAAGGATTCTTTTGTTCTGTGGTTGGCAAAATTTAAATATCAAAAGACTTGTTTGTAAACAGTGAATATCGCTATGCAACACCACTGCGGGACAACGGGAGCAAGCGTTCAATGTCACGTAATCGTGGTCGGGTATTCTGTAGTCACTCTCCAAATGCCATTCCATTAACTTTGAAGGGATTGTTGAGACGAACCATAAGTACTGAAGGCTTCATTCTCAGCACAGAGCAAACTTAATATACCATGTATCAAACCTCCTATTCTGGGATCAGGACATCTCCGCATTTCTGCGTGGGCTCCGAAAAAACATTGTCAATCCATTAAACTTTGTCGACGTCTCAGCCACGTGTTAGTATGTTTCTACTCAAAATATGACGCTTTCGAATAACTTATTCTACCGCAAATTACGGCAAAGAAGTCTTTCATGTATTTTGAATCCTGGGTAACGTTGAACAAAGTAATCGAATCATCAAAAAGCTAGAAATTTCTACATTTCTTTCAGTTAACGAACCAAAACATTTGGCCGCCATATCGAAAATCACCTATGTATGACGTGACGTCACACTGGTAGTTATGACTAAACCACTGATTTGCCTGGAGACACCCCCTCCCTCCTGAGCATGACAAACACATCGCTATATATCATCATCAACTTGATGACTGCTTTGCATTTTGCTTAATATGTGGAACGTGTTTCCCGCTGTCGGTTTAGGTATTATTTTCTCATCAGTCGTCACATCAAGCGACAAAAATAAATGA
Source organism: Platygyra sinensis (assembly GCA_019787425.1). Classification (NCBI taxonomy): domain Eukaryota; kingdom Metazoa; phylum Cnidaria; class Anthozoa; order Scleractinia; family Merulinidae; genus Platygyra; species Platygyra sinensis. The sequence continues at coordinate 2,805 of JAHPZR010041850.1, read as the reverse complement.
GAAGTTTTATGGTACTGCTTGGCCACATCCATGTTGTTAATCTATATCTCTAAGAGTGTATTGCAAATAATGGCTTTGCTTAATTGATTCACAAATAAAATTCGCATAACATGCGAAAGACCTAGTTCTCATCAGCTCACGATGTCTCATTTGCCGTAAGCAACATTTCTCACGAAAATAAGCAGATGTTATTCATAAATATATCGAGAAGATTTTTTAGTTAAAAATTTCGTACCAAAGTTGCCAAGATACTTGAGAGGGTCTCAATGGGGTTAACCATTAGCCGTAAAACGGCCAAAAATTTAGCCGTTAGGTGTAAAAATGAAAGAATTTTAACCGCGCGCATGAAACATATATCTTATTAGACGTTTTGTTGTGTAGTATTGCTGAGTATTTTTTTACGAGTTGTGCCGTATTTTGGCGGGACGGTAGGGCGAGTCAAAATACAACACAACTCGTAAGAATACATATATGTTATTTGCCGGCTGGGAGGTCTGTATAGCGAAAAACTGTGACCGAGGTCTTGAAAATGCTGCCCGAGGCCGCAGGCCAAGGGCAGCATTTTCAAGCCCGAGCATCGCGCAGAATGCCTATTTTTCTCTGGACATTTACTTGCAGTTCTAAGGTCTGTCATATTACCTGGTATTATTCAAATTAACGCTAAGAGCCGAGTCTCATTGGTTAAGATTAACGCGCGTTTTTTCCCGTAGGGAGTATGACCTTGCTCATTAACTTGAAGAAGGCGGAGCATCAAAACAATGAACTTTCCGTATATCGCTCGCCAGTCGTATTGAGTGTTTAAAAGAACGAGAAATGTATATAATTTAGTGGCTCGACGGCTCGCCAGTCGCATTGATTAACAATCCGCCGAGCCACTCGAGCGATACCTCTTTAAATTGACTGACAAGCCACCGAGCCACTCGACTGTACTTCTTCAAAAGTGGCCCCGTTTTCTGTAGTTTTAGCCAATTTCTTTGAAAACTATCGACGGCTTTTACCATGTAAAATATGTACCGCCTGTAAAACCTCTTTATTAAATGTCTGCGTAGTTTAAGAGCGCTTGATTCTTACGCGAGTCAATAGTGTTGTTCGTTGCCCAGTTGTTAATACGCTCGATCACAAAGCAACGAACTCAAATAAAGTCCGTTGATCGATCGATGGCCACTCATCTTATTTGAAAAGCTTTGATCTGTTTTCCTTGTTCATCGTAAATGCGCGCGTTAACAGTCGTCAAGCTGTCGTTCTATGAGTTAAAGTTGGCGGGCTACAGATCAGTGATTCGCATTTAACGACTGAGTGATTTTTTTGAAAAGATATGATAATTTTTTGACAACCATTGTTATGCAGTGGTGTGCTTCAAACAATGGCTCACTAAGCAAAGACGCGCCATATTTGAACGCACTTCCAACTCGCAATTTGAAATGTCAGTTTGATAGTCGTTATCTTACTTCGAGTAACAAAGTAAAGACGGGATCAGTTAAGAAAAATGTCAAACTTTTATTTCCCGTTGCTAACTTTTTTAAAGCCCGTCTCGCTTACTTAAAAATCGCTTTTCACTTCGAATCGAGAACATGTTCCCCTCCGAAAAAGCCGATTTTTCCAAATTTTCGGACGCAGAAAGATAGTCCAAAAACATCGCAAAACTTCCTATTTTTTGGCTGTAATTGTAGATATAGCATTCCTCAGGAAAAGCCCGTTGCTTAAAACATTAAATGGGACTTAAGAAAGTCAGGAAATCGAGTTTTATCAATGCACTGCAGGCAAATTAGGGCCTTTTCTCTCTTATTCTTGGCCATTCAAACTTCATTCGTATTCAAATTTTTCCGCTTCGGTGCTCACGAATAAGTAATGATGTCCGGCTATTCTACGCGATGGTCACAGTTTTTCACTATACTGACCGACTCTAAGCCGGCAAATAACTTATTTATTTTTTTCCTGCGATAATTTGGCTTACAATTGGGTTTACACAACTTTGTTATTGAATTGGTTTTCGTGCCGTCTACAAACCATCGTAAAAAATCTAACGAACGAACGAGCGAGTAAACTCATACACTACCCAAAGAAAGATGTATCAACAGATTTATTTTGAATTGCTTTATGTTAGTTGCATCTAATTCACCAGTTAAGTTCTCCAAAAGTGTTTTCCCGATAGTGAAATTTCGCGTAAAGTTTGACTGAAGTTGCACTACAAGCACAATTTCTATCAGTCTCTGTGAATGACTCAAAATCAGTCCTTTTTACCGTAAATTGAGTAGCAGAAAGCTAGGAAATTCGTTAGGTATATTCTACAGAATTTCTCTTAAATACAGCAACTATCAGAGAGGCTAAACTCGACTGCATTTGACTTCTTTTAGCTTAAAATTGTGCGGTGAAAAACACAGAATTACGCGCCATTACAACGCCGAGCTACAACCAACCACACAAACTCTCAGAGCTACAAAATACTTAATTGAATCTACTTACAGTGACCTTCCTTGCTATTTAAAAGTGAGCAGAGGTAAACTTCCGTTGATTATTAATCGTCCATGGAAGTGTAAAAAGGGAAAAGATCGACGATTACCACTAGTTCATTCACGAAACCTAGCTGAACATGACAATTTCACCCGCGCTGTTTCCCGCCGTTACCGTGACCGTGGTCAGAGATAGGAAAATCCGGACCGCGCTAAGAACCAATCAGATTGCAGGATTCGTTACTGTGCCCTCTTGGAAAAAAATAATCAGCAATACTACACATCAAAACGTCCAATAAGAGATTTATTATCCAAAACGCCAAATTAGTATGTTCGTGCGTGCGAATTTCGTGGA